>JABASH010002430.1:0-20190 GCA_019776445.1 Tomocerus maximus
GAAATTTACTGCTTTCGCTTTGAGATTCGCAAAAAGTTGCAAGATCCCACAAGAAGTCGCAAGATCCCACAAGAAGTCGCGAAATCCCACAGGAACTAGCGAGATTCTGCAAGAAGTCGTACGATTCCCCAAGAACCCGCAAGTGCTTGCAAGATTCTGTAAAAACTAGCAAGATTCCGCAATAACTCGTAAGATTCCGCAATAACTCGTAAGATTCCGCAATAACTTGCAAGATTCCGCAATAGCAATAACTCGCAAGATAAATATTGAAATATAAGTTTTACTAGTAGGTAATTATAGTAAGGCATAAATCCATTTTCAAATCAATTATTTTTGAAAAATGCAAATGACATGAGTTGTTGTCTTCTCGGTTATATTTATATCCATAATTGAATATTCCTATTTTCGGTAACTGTAAATTACGGAGTTGGATTTCTGGGTAATGTTTAGAAAAATGTTCTCTAAAAAAAGTGTTCAGGAGGATTCAACCTCCCGAGAACTCGTACTTTAAACAAAAACTGTACGTTTCATCTTAATAATACTAACCCACTTATAGCCCTTGAATATACCTTGAATACTAACGAAGGTGTGAATTGAGTGAACCTAGATCGCCGATGACGTCATTTTCGCCAGTGACGTCATCAATTTTGAAACGTATTTTGATATTCGACCCACGAGGGGTGACCAAATTATTCCGAAGCCACAATCTGCCATTCCTTATCAGTATATTATATTCTGTATTCCTTGTTTAGCACAAAGTATGGTGAATATTCTTTCGAAACTGCCAGTTCAAATCGCACTTAAACTATATTATTGATTTCATTTCTTGGCTGGAAATATTCGATTTGAATTATTTTTTTAAATAATAGCTCATCAAGTGATAAGAATATCCTGTGATCATTTGGACGATGATAACCTAAGAAAATTACATTGAGCAAACTATTATTCATTGCAAACTACAATTTTACTATTTACCTATTGCCTACATGAATAATCACTACTGTACATATAATCATCGTTGAAAGAATAAACAGTGTTCCATTTTAAAGGCTAAAAAGTTTGCCCAACCAGCTGGCTAAAATGTTTGAAATAGCTAGTTGCCAAAATAAATTGCATGCTTTTCTATTTTTGGCTATTTTTGACCGTTTTGGCAGCCGGGTAGCCATTTTAGCCAACCGGCTGGTCACCGAATTATAGTATTGACTTTAGGTACTCTATTTGTGATATATTGGGAAGGTAATTAAACTAACCTTATTCCTTTCATTGTCAGTCAATGTTACTGCTTGAGATATATGGATAACTGACATATCACATACATAATATGCATAGAAATTAGATTTTCATACGGAGTAATAATAGTAAATAGGCGCAAGTAGTACAGAGTAGTACAGTACGCAAGTAGTAGTAACAGAGTACAGATTTTACCTACATGCATGTAATCCCTTGTTTGTTTCTGTCTGCGTAACTGTGATAAGGTTATCAATGTTTTAAATGATACTTACAACTGACAGCGGAGGTTAAAGGTCACGGTCAATTTGCCAGATAAACGAATGTCAAACCAACTGGATAGATTGACTATGTGAATGTAAAAACAGTTTATGTTACAATAAAACAAAAATTTGAGAAAAAGTTTCTTCTTTTGAGATGATAAAGTAGGATGAGCCGAGAGCACACTGAGAGAGACGTTAAAGACGACTGAGAGGCAAATGGGTTTAAACAAGCCTAAAATGTAAAATGGACAGTTGAAGCTTTTAAGACTTTATGTGCTAACTAGTGTGAATAATAATGAGCTGGAAAGCTATAGAAGTTGTCCTTTTTAGCTACGCTATATAGGCTAGTATTGGGGATAAACTTAAGATTTTATGGTGCTCACGTTAGAACGAGCTGTTAATATTACGTAGTTCATATGGGCTGATTATATACATAAACCATTAAACCAAAATCAGTTGGTGCATATTGCCTTTCGTCAGGATAGAACGGACAGGTAGGTGATGTCTCGCATAAGCCTTATCAGATGAAGCTATGTAAGGCAAATAGAATAATTAAACACAAGAGGTAATTTCACTTTTTATGCCAAATTATAACTGCTGGAACAGCTAACATCATCATCGTTTTTGTTATTTTTAAGTTGCCGAGTCGGTTCGTGTAAGCGAGTCGTTTTTGCTATTGTTTCTATACTGTGAGTGGAAGAATGGAACTTGTTTGCTGGGCAGAAATAAACTCAACTGGACTTGATTGCCTTGCAGGTATCACTTGTGCGTGACTCTCCAACTTCATTATTCCTTTGAAAAATTCAGCCTAACTCAAGCCCAATAATCCAATACAAAACAACAATACCATTTCGAGGATAATAATGTCTAATGATGGCGAGAATTTTCGTGTGTAACAAACCTATAAGGTACCCCTTTGGTAGAAATAGGGAACATTAAGATGTATAAGAAGGGAAAGGACTACCTGGGATATAGAAGCCATGAAATTACGTAGATCGTTAAGGTTGTTATACAAAGTCTTGCCCTTTCCATGTACTTTTCTGGAGAAGAATGAAAAATACATGTCGCATGCACATCTAATGAAGTGATGTGCCCCAATTTCTTAAAGAATGTTCATTAATTAATTGGAGACACTAAATCGATTCTATGGTATTGTACATCCACCTCTCATTTATTGTGCAGAGATATGGGATTGGGAACAGAGTCTGCTGTGTTGAAAGTTCATGTTTGCTATGCTTAGAATTTAGAATGTTCTTAATTTCCTTCTGTTTTATAGTTTTTCAATTTACATGTTCAGTTAAGTTATAAGTGTAAGAAGCATATAATATTGAAAGAGAAATTGATTGAGCTTCACCTCGTAGATATTAGGCATCATACAACTTTAATTGAGATTCCAACTTAACAGGGTAATAGACTGACACTATGGTTTTGTGACATTTATTTTTTATTAATGATCATCAAGGAAGTGTTAGGAAATTAAATATGAGTAACTTTAGGTGCCTTGGGTCGGTAAATGAAGTTTAACCTATATATGTACATGACATAGAATTTGAAGCATAGTCGACAGGTCTGACGGGTAAATAAAATAATCCATGCTTTCCTTTTACCCCTGGAAAATAATAATAAATTTAAAATGGGTAGCATAAGCATTTTGTTGGTGTTACTGTTACCACAAAGTTAATAATTTATTCAAAAAATAGCATATTGGTGGATCACAAAATATAATATTTCTAGGCCCTCTCAGCCATTAATTGAAACAGTATTTTATGAAACGAAGTTTATGATGAATACAGATATGACGAAATGCAAGACAAATGTCGAGATGTAGATAACTGATGCTCCTGCTGCTTCAGTAGTTGTAGAAGGACGTGTTGATCCCGGTGTCGTAATTGGACCGGATGTAGTTGTTGGTCCCGCTGTAGTAGTTGGACCGGATGTAGTAGTTGGTCCAGTTGTTGTTGGTTCCGCTGTAGTAGTTGGTCCAGTTGTTGTTGGTTCCGCTGTAGTAGTTGGTCCCGATGTGGTAGTTGGACCGGATGTAGTTGTTGGTCCAGTTGTTGTTGATCCCTCTGTCGTAGTTGTGGGTTCAGATGTTGGTTGGGCTGTTGGTTGGGGCGTTGTTGTTGTTGGTGGAGGTTCTATGAAACCTCGGTCTTGAAATATTTGAGTAAGGAATGTAGCTGAATCCTTTGGCGTACGGGGACGTTCTGCATCATCGAAATCAACTCTATGCACACCGAATCTCTGCGTGTAGCCTCTACATAATGCAATAGAATGTTTATAAAACTGTCAGCTAAAAATCCCTCTGTGTGTAATCAAAATTGGAAAAGTAAATCTCACCTTGCCCATTCGAAATTATCTAAAAGCGACCAGGCTGCGTAAGATGTGACATTCACTTTATCAATTGTAATGGCTTTTAACAAGTTGTTAAGATAATGATTATAATAGTAAACTCGGTCAGTGTCATGAACTCCAGTGTGCTCGAAATCTGCAAACCCATTCTCAGTTATCAATATTTCAGGATTGTTGTACTCCTTTTTCATCCAATTCAACAGTTTTCTAAAGCCCCACGGAACCGTCCGAAGCCTAAGTGATATACATAAATGAACAAAATGTAACTATACGAATCAAGCTTATCAATTTAAATATTTTGAAATATCTTCTATTTTTGTAAGAGTGAATTTATTTCTAACCAGGAAGCAGCAGATGCTGGCCAACTGCTATCTTGGGAAGTAACTGTGTCTTGATCATTGTCCCATCTTGGATCCTCAATCCCTCCATCAGCAGGTTCAACTAATGCCGTAGTGTAGTGATTTAGACCAATGAAGTCAAATGTTCCTGCAAAATACCATTACAGTAGGTAATAAGCCCGTTGTGACTTTGTGTCTTTCATATCGAGATTGTTCCCTTCGAATCTCACCTTTAATTCTGTCGGATTCCTCTGTGCTAAATGTCGGGAGTCTATTAGCCACACCTGCTTCCTCACTCTTCCTTGCTATTTGTTCGATCATTACTTCAGGATAACTTCCAAACACGACTGGTGAACCGAACCAGCCAAGCTGAATATTTTCACACATTTTGTCAAGTTGTTATTGGTTTACTTATAAGTGAGAAATACACAATTAAATGGATATAAGAATATGGAAAGATAACATTACTACAATTCATACAACCTTAAATTGCTGTGCTCTTTCAGCCGCAGAAACATCGTCGGGTTTACTTGCATTTGCAGGTTGATAATAACCACTGTCCAGGGTTATTCCGACGATACCTCCTTGAGTAGCTGAGTAATTATCCTTGTACAGATGATAAGCTTCGGCATGACTTTTGATTATTGTATGTGCACAAGCATAAGGCTCCGTGCCCGGTTCTTGATATCTCCCAGGGGCCATATTAGCATTACTATAACCCTCGATACACACTACCCAAGGTTCATTAAAAGTTATCCACTTCTTTACTCGATCCCCAAATGTGGAGTACAGTAGATCTGCATAATCTTTGAAATGGTCTATCAGTGCAGGATTTGGCCAGCCCCCGTATTCTACCTGTAACTGTTGAGGTAAATCCCAATGGTACATCTGCAATGAAAGATACAAAAAAATTCACGGACGTTTACAGT
This sequence comes from Tomocerus maximus, assembly GCA_019776445.1. Classification (NCBI taxonomy): domain Eukaryota; kingdom Metazoa; phylum Arthropoda; class Collembola; order Entomobryomorpha; family Tomoceridae; genus Tomocerus; species Tomocerus maximus. The sequence continues at coordinate 5,110 of JABASH010002430.1, forward strand.
AGGTACTCCTTTATTTTAGTACCTATTTGTTCTATTCTGTATACTATATATGTTTATTTCATATAGAAGACTAACCGTAACAAAAGGTGTGATGTCGTTCTCAATTAGAAGATTTATCAAGTTGTTGTAATATTCTATTCCCGGTTCGCTAGTTCCATCTGCCAATTTTCCAGTAGGAATAACCCGAGACCAAGCGATTGAGAATCGGTAAAAATCAACCTGTTAACATATAAAGTTGGTTCATCATTAATTTATGCTAAGTTGTAATAATAATAACAAAATCATGTCATTACCCCCATGCTCTTCATTAACTCAACATCTTCAGCATACTTGTTAAACGAATCGCATGCAATATCTCCATTACCAACACCATCGATTACAGACGGAATACGGTGAACAAATTCATCCCATATACTTTCCCCCTTGCCTATTAACATTTTTATCATTAGTATTCCATATTTTACGTAAATATTTGTTTCTTAAGCCTTAATAAGTAAAGCTCACCACTCTCATTCCAAGCTCCTTCTATCTGATAAGCTGAAGTTGCAACTCCAAATTGGAAATCTTCAGGGAAAAAGCCATAGAGGAATTGGTGATCCTCAGTAGGAAAACCGTTGTTTGTGAAAATACGTTTCAAAAGTTCAGCAGATTTTTTAGGGTGACGAGGGCGATTAGGGTCTTCAAAATCAACGTAATGAATTCCAAATCTTTCAGAGTACCCTCTTCACAAATAATTTAAATGTTTTTATTACGTTTTCATCTAAAACAGCGAGAAAAATGTAATAATTTTACCTTGACCACTCGAAATTATCCATAAGACTCCACGCAGTGTAAGAACTGACATTACAGCCATCGAGATTTATGGCTTTCATCATCTCGTTGATATACTGAGTGTAGTAATGTACTCGACCTGTATCGTTCAATAAAGTATCGGGAAAATCGGCAAACCCATTTTCAGTTACAAACACTTCAGGATTATCGTAGGTGTTTTTGATCCAATTGAGCAGTTTTCTGAATCCCCAAGGAACAGTTTTTAACCTAAAATTAAATAGTTTTAACTTAAGTACTTTCATAGGTATTGAGCGATAAGGTACGATAACGGATAAAGTATATGAGTTTACCATGATGCGGATGAAGCAGGCCACTCGGGATCCACTTCAATTAAAATATCTTGATCACCCACCCAGCCTGGTTCCCCGTCAGTAGTTTTCGAAGCAAGCTCAGTCGTGTAATGATTTAACCCGAGAAAATCCCATGTTCCTAAATAAGCAACCAATTTTAGAACATACAATATTATTTAAAGGAATTATTATAAAAATTCTTGTAGCCAACCCTTGACTCTATCGGATTCTGCAGTAGTAAATGCAGGCAATCGAGATTGAGATAAACCTTCGGCTGTACTTTTTGCTCCAATCTTTTCCTTCATGATTTGTGGATAATCTCCTCTGAAAATTGGTGAAAAATACCAGCCATGCTAAAGAGTAAAGTAAAATGGAACAAAAGAATATAACATTTAAGTACTCTATCTCTCTATTAGTTGTGGTAGTATATGCAGAAAAACAGAAAATATTCTACATGTTTGATGAAAATGTAGTTGTAATGGCCAAATACATTGCACACACTCTTTACTGTACAGTACACACTCAGGGTGTTTACATTGCTTAATTTTATAACAGTTGGTGAACAGTTTTAATACCTTAAACTGTTGGGCAATTTCTGCAGCTTCGATATCATCAGGATTTTCTGCATCTTTTGGTTGATAATAACCAGTGTCGATGGTAATGCCAACTCTACCTCCTTGTTCAGCACGGAATTCCTCGTTGTAAAGATGATATGCTTCGGCATGGGAAAGAAGAATGGTGTGAGCACATTCATAGGCTCCTGTTGCAGGTTGAACAATACCAGGGGCCTTAGAGCCGGTGCCATAACCATCTTGACATACTACAAAGGCTTCATTGAAAGTAATCCAGTGCTGAACCCTGTCGCCGTAATTTTCGTACAGTATTTTTGCATAGTCCTTGAAATGTGTTATTAATGTACGGTTAGGCCAGCCACCATATTCTGCTTGTAGAGTTTGAGGGAGATCCCAATGGTACATCTGCAATGGATACGGATATATTATAAAGATATGATGAGGATAATATATTTATAAGGATAATCCTTATGTACCTATAGTAGATGATAAGGATATTATAGAAAAGAGGACTATGAGAACACTTTTAAAATATTTAACAATTTGGTTTTAGATGCTTAGAAATTTATTTAATTTTTTAAAACTCACAGTGACCATTGGAATGATGCCATGTTCCAATAGTTCGTTAATTAAATTGTTGTAAAATTCAATTCCCTTATCGTTAACACCACCAGCTAACTTTCCAGTTGGTAAAATTCTCGCCCAAGAAATGGAAAAGCGGTAATATTGTGCCTACAAAAGCAAATGAACAAAAATATTTATTGCCCACCTCAAAATCCTAGCTGTGCGCTGTGTTTGCAGAAGTAGTAAATAATGAAGTTTCTTACCCCCATTTCAGTCAATAGCTGAACATCGTCCTTATACTTTTCATAGGATTTGCAAGCATCATCTCCTGTGCTTTCATCAACTATAGGACTAGGAGTTCTGTGTGTAAACTCATCCCAGATATTTTCACCTTTGCCTAAAAATGACAACACTTTAGTGGAAAGCTATTAAATTCCCAAAAATTAAATATTTTCTATAAATGACTACCATCTACATCCCAAGCGCCTTCTATTTGATAGGACGCTGTGGCAAAGCCCCACAGAAAACCTGGAGGAAAGGTACCATGAAGAAATTCATTTTCATATACTGTTTCGCCTTCTTGAGCAAAGCCTAAAAGTAACAAAACCCCAAATGCTATTGCACTAAATAATCTTAAAAACCCCATCGTGAAGCAGAACTCCGTGAGTATGTCAGTCACACTACACCACAAGTGAAGTAATTTCCAATTTAAGCCCAATTTATAAACTTTTTACGAAGAACATTATTGTCAAATGACATTCTTTGGAGTTATCTAAAGGCATTATATCGAAATAATTTTATTTTAATTTGTTAAACCCATCTTCAGATTAACAGATAATTAATTTTACTGTACCTAACATAGGTATCTATTATTTGTATAAGCATTTCTTTTTCCTCTTTTGTGAAAACATGACAGAACATTTGCGATGATGGACACTTACTATTGACAAACCTGATTAAACATGGCCATGTCATAAGGCTTAAGAATTTAATGCATAGCTCAACAAAAACAATCAAAAGGTTCATATTCCATTGGTCAATTTGTGATATCGAGTAGTATGGAATCCTGGATTTATGGATTTTTCCATAAACACTTTACTTGTGACTTAATTTCTGCATTTTAAATCAATTAGTTGGGTGTGGTGTATCAAAGCGTGATGATGTATGTAATGACTATTATTAATTAAATCTGGTTGTGTTGAGATATAAATAATTCCTTTGAAATGCATTGACCCACAAGCCCACAAACGTCGGGGGGATCAAATAAATTATCATTATTCAATCTATAATGCATGTGACAATGTACATTATATGTGTAGACATGGTGTAGACTTATATATCACTTTAAAACATCTAGAAGTGTACGTAGGATTATTAAAATGTTAATTATTGACACTATCTTTTAATACATGTCATTACCCTCATCGATCAATCTTTTCTAATCTACAATATTGACACCCACAAGTATTGCTATTAGGCTTTAGATGATCGACACAATCGACAATCTACATTTAACAGTATGCACATGCTTCTCGAGTACTTGATACCACGCAATGAGCTTGATCTTTGGTATTGATAAGATAATAATAGCAATGTATTAACAGCCAAGTATTCAATCTTGTGGTGCTTTTGATTATACAAGCTAAGGAAATGAAACTCAAATGAGATTACATTTACATTACTGATGTACATTATTTGTTAAGAATGTAAGTACACTAAGCTAAGTAAATTAAATTCTGCTACCCAATAATCCGTTCTGTTATCAATGAAAGTTTGCAGTGAAAATTGCATTTGGAATCTGACTTGGCTCTTGTATAGCCATTGTTACTAAGCGCGTGTCAAGGATTTATACAATGCATTTATAGATAATTTAACCTAAGGATTTGCAATACCCTCTGTTTCCAATATTGCTTCATCTCCATATCTGTCGCTTATCCGGACAGTGCTGTTTTATTCCAGGACTCTTTTTCTTTGTTGTACATTTTTTGATTAGGGTCTCTTTGCTTGTACATTATTGGCCTGAGCAAATGTACACTTATGTACGCATACTAATAATTAGTGAACAAAAAAATGACCGCAAATTATGATTTAGTAATTCAAAATAAATTCATGAAGTTATTAACAAACTAGATATACAATAAGTAGAGTATTATCATCATATCTTGTGCATGTTTTTGGTTTGAAATCGTATTAATAGTTGAGTTTTCCAGCTAATGCGATTTTAATGGCCTAAATCCCTAATGACCAAATAAGACAAAATCAAACTGATCCTACATCGTTGTTTAAACGGAAGCAGTGGTATTATTTTGTCTCAAATACCAACTTGGATTTCTGCAAAGCTTTTCTAGTCCAGTTCTAAGAATTTATTGAATCAGTAAAAAGTTATCATGGGATCTCATATTCTCGGTCTGATAGGAATGTTTTTGTTCTTGAATTGCATCACTAAATGCAGTCAAAATCCCCTTGGAGGTAATATATTTTATATTGAATCTGCTAATTAAAATAGTATACTATATGAAGTACTTGGTGATGCGAGTTATGAGTACGATGAATAAACTAAGTTGGCTTTGATTTAATTGAAAAATCTTACATTTTAGCTGTCATATCAGCCACGTCAGGAGATAATGGTAAGAAAATGTTAATTCAATGTACATACTTGTTATTAAAACTAAGAACACACTAAACACTTTAAGTAAAATTATATGAATTATAATAGACATAAGTTTCTGAGTTGCAATTTTGCGATGTGAGATAAAGAGATTATCAGAGGATGATATTTTTAATCCAGGAAAAACTACAGTAAATGCAGAGGGACTGACCGTCGTATATAATCAACCCAATGAACAAAGCATCGGTGAGTTATTGACGAAAACAAAAACGAGAATTAAAATAACAGCATTCAGTGCACAGTAATCCTACTTGTATTCAATCACTACACTCGAATGTATTTATGTCATTTTAACCATTTTATCGTAATTTAAAAACTCCATAGATAACAGCCAATATATCCAGTCAAATGTCAAAAGCCCAAACGGAGAAGTGGGAAAGAATTCTCTTGGACAAATCCAATAGCATCTCAAATCATTCAGTAAATATCATGCACATAGCACACATCGGTTTAATTCACATTTTAATTGCTATGTGCAATGCACCAAGTCATTAATAAACATCCCGTACCATTTTCACCAATTTATTTCGATTATTAATCATTCATCAAATCCTGCGACTACACCCATTAACTTTTGATGATACTACTCTGTGTAATTATTATAATACGATTACATAAGGAACCGTACTTTTTTTAGAAGCAACATGTAATGTAAAGACTTAAATAAATTCTCTTCAAAAATAAAAATCTCAACAAAATATTGTTAAACATGTCGGAAAATGACATTAAAGAAGCTTTTATTAAAAGATAACTGTGCGTTACAGAACAACCTTCAGCTAAGAAGTCAGGTCATCAATGCAGAGTTTGCAGAGTATTTATAAATGACAGCAGTTCCATTTAAATAAGATACATTTGAGTTTATCATAACATTTATGACACAAATAAAAAATAGCATACAGATTTACAGAATGAAAACTGCGAGAATAGTGTAAACTCATGATTATGATAATTAAGAAACCAATGCTTCTGTTACAGTTTAGATATACTATAAGTGAATTGTACATAACACATAATACAGATGTAAAAGCATAGCGAATTAATTTACTTATTTTTATTCCAATGTATGGAAGAGTTTGCTCCATTGCTCATTGGGAATTATTATTGACGACAAACTCCTGAATATTGCTTGATCCACTTTTATTTAGTCCATTAAACTGAGTCGATGGTTCTTTGGGGCCTGATAATTCATTAAATAAATAAACAATTGATGACACAAAAAATACATGGACATTATCCAGTTTGCCAAAGCACCTGAGGCATATTTTGGGAATGAGAATTATTATTGTGTTAATTATTGTGCTTATTGGATTTAGACTCTTCATTTGCATTACTTGGAATTAGGTAATTCAAAATGTCCAATTGATTTAGTAATTTAAGGTACCTACCACCAAGAGTATCGTTCCTATTTGTATTACCGTTGTTTACTGTAAAATTAGCAAGTTTGCTCCCGGGGCTATTATTGACTCCATTAACTTGATTAGATATCTTATTGTTGCCTACAATTTTCAGTCCTTGGAACGATCCAATATTGTAAGTTAGTATTGAAGAATGTCCAAAACCTATATTCAGTTCAAAAGTGCAATGCAAATCAAAATACATTTTGCAAACTGCAAAGCACACTAATTTAAGGATTTACCTTTGTCGTTGTCCAGTGATAATGCAGTCTCAATCGTCTTCTCATTTTCTACAGATTTATCTGTAGTTCCATTGATGTCAGCTTCGGGAGATATGTTTTCTGTTTGAGATACCAATGTGCCAAATGTAATACTGCTGGGCTTGGGCTTTGCTGGCATCTGCAATGGTGTGGATGTAGGTGGGGGTGGTGGTGGTGGTTGTGGAACTGGAGGTGGAATCTGAGTTCTCCCGTAAATGTTTTTGGAAACCACTGTTATTTGAAACGGAAATGTGACTTCATTTTCTGCATGTAAAAGTAATTTTATTTACGTGTCATCTCAGGTAAATTGTCTGAGATATTTTTAATGTGATATAATCCATCTACAATTACGATTATTCTTCTGGTACATCGGGGGTGTGACATCAAGTAGTGATGTTGTTGACAGTACTGGTTTAGGCGGAAGGGAGCCATAATTAATTATTACTGGTCGGTTAGGCCCGTATTCACCTGTATATTAATAACAATGAGGTTAAATGGAACTCCTCCTTGAAGAAAAAATAGATTTAAATGCATTTACCGTCTTTAATAACTACATTGGTGTTCGTTAAGCTATATAACAAGGCACAAGACAATAATCCTTAAGAATGATATAAATAATTGTAAATATTATCATTACCACCGATGTACCAGTCGTTTTTGTTTGTTAGCTGATTCTTCGTTCCTGTGGTATAAGTAATCGTAAAAATATTAGAAATTTCATAATATTCTCAATTATTTCGCTAATAAATTGGCTCAATTACCTCTCGTACAATGCGATTGCACAAATGCAACTAAATATGTCAATATCACAACTCCCTGAATTTGTTTTACTGGAAACATTTTGATTTTCTACTAATTTCTTCCGATTTGGAAACCAACAGCAGAATATCCTTTTACTCTGAGGCTCCAGATTGAAATACTTCCAACTAATGAAAAAGAGTACTTTTACTTGTACCCAGGATAATCATCGCATTTCTTGGAGCATATTTTTAGGCTGTCCTTCATGTATTATACTATAATATCACAGGGACCTTTCAATTCTTTTCGGTTGAAGAATTTGTAATTGTGCATTTTAGGTAGATTCATTGGTACAGTAGTGTAAACCAACCTAAGTGGATTTGTACAAAGACGGACTTATTGCGTAATAAAAATGCCAATGGAAAATACACAAACGCTTATAATCACCTATCATTCGATCAAGTTGTGTAAAGGTAAGTTCTTATAGCAAATAGGCATTACTGTTGAACTGTAGTTTAAAAGCTATTGAATGTATAACAAATAACGTTTAGGCATCTACTCGTGGTAAAACCCAGCTTACCAGCAAACGTCGACTTTCCCTTTTACGCTATTGTATTCTGAACCTTTAGAATTCTATTTTGTTAGTATCATTGCGATTGTGACCAAACTGCTTCGACATAAATTCTAAATTTTCCTATGAGGAGGGTGTTGTGAGACATCTCTAAGGGATTGTGTTCGTGACATTAAATTGCGGTTGCATTACAGTCTAGTCATTAGTTATACCTAGATAGGATACCAGGATACGAACATGTCTTGTATTTGTGTACGTGTATACTAAAATGAAAAGTAAATATTATTGATTCTTTGTAGGTATTTCATGATGCCTTTCTCATTCAACAATCCATGTACATCCTTCACTCTCTAAATTGTACATTGGTAGTGCAATTTAAAAGGGTACTGCAAACAAATGTTGTAGAAAAGTAATCTACATCTAACAGCATTTCTTTACTTTTCTTAATCGCCATTGTTGCCCATTTTACATTACCATCAATTTCGCATTTATTTAACCTATACCTTCCGAGCAAATATTATTATGAAACCACCTTGTTTGCTTGTCTCTTGATGAATTAAGTATGTAGGCGTGTTATTCGTTTGTCTATGTGCCTACCGTTGTGTCTACTCCTGTACATTATCCTTCCTTAAACACTTATTTCAAACATAATTTCAATATACAGAAAGAAGAGCAGAGGACTTGTTTAAATAGAAACTAGCGTAAAGCAATGAACTGTCAATTGCAAACCGGTTTATCATTGCCACCCGTAATTGTCAGTGTTATTGTCAAAACAGTGTCTCCAAATAATCATATTGTATTTTAAGATTCCTACTTACCTTCATTACAGTATAAACACAAAGCACCTTACGAAAAGTAAAACCTCTGCACAGTCAGTCATTGTACTCTAAAACTCGAATTATAGTTTACCCATCCGCTGTGACATAAATAAACATAGATCGTAAGAAAATAATCTTACTATCTAAGGTTACAAAATCTATGAAATAAATATCCAGAACATTTGCAGGGAAGAAAACTTCTTTTCTCTATCATACGATCACATGTACCGTTCATTTAAAATGACTTCCTAATTGCAATTACTAATGAAGCATTTCTGAGTACATCCACAGATAAGAATTCAAATACTGTCTATACTTTTACATAATTGACAATATTAAATAATGGAAACACAGACATGCAGCATGCAAAATTACAAAAGTCTAAGCGACGTAGCATTTTTAAATATTGTTATCCATTGTTTATAGGAATAGACGATGATAAATTATAATACTTACTGCATTAATGCATATGTAGGTTCTTATGATCTCCAAACTTGACTATTAGCATGGCATCATATTTTTTAATTTTAAGTTGGCAATAGCAGGATAATAATGATTATTCAAGATATAATAATTTCAACTATAAATAGATAGCAAATGAGGAGAAAAAACCGTGGCAGATATTCTGATCTAAAGATGACTTGGTTGTAAAATAAGCAGCATGTTTAGACTATAGATAAGGGCGTAACAAGAAAACATATTGTTATCACGTTATCACTAATCACTAAATTAACTCATCTTACTTTACGTAATAATGAGTTTCAAACGAGTTAGGGAAAATCCTTTATTTCGAGAAACAGTCATTAAGGATTTATGAGCACGATACGAGTTGAATCAAGTTAAATACAGGATGATAAAGTACATCAACCTGACTGTAGACAATTCTTCTCTGAAAAATATTGGTGCATGGAAGAATGTATTGTAGTTGGCTAATCGTGGAAAAATTGTATTTTCGGATCTGTGCATTTCATTTATGTGACCCTATTTTGAAACTTAGTATTTAATTGTTGATGTGACCAGTTCAGAGATATTAAATCGGAGTCACATTTATCTCACTGTCTTAAAACTACTTCAAATCAAGACTACAAATATACATACTATGTAAGTATCTTATCATCGGTAGATATAGGCTTTGAATTATACACGAAAATTTTTGATTTCATAACCTCAAATATTTACTACGCTAATCCTTAATACATGTACGTAAGTTCTAAATAGGTCAAGAACAACGATGGCTACCATTTGGACAACTTATATTCTCCTAGTCACTACAATAGCAGGTATGTAGCCTTACCTTCATTTTTACTAAAAATGATAAGTTGATATGGATTAGCAGGCTCTGTATGGTATGGATTAGCATCAGAAAGCAGGACAAAAATCCTTTATTTTACCAAAGAGATCTATGAATAGTTTTACATTGCAAAATGCACGGAGCACGTTGCAAGTTGCAATAAGACATGGAATATCAAAGGATGTGTTATGAGGAGAAGTGAAGATTGCTAAAAATCACAAGTTCACTATGACTTTGTTGGTGGTCTGTAAATTGATTATTTAACAACTGGATCATAGAAATGCTAACTCAATCTACTTATTACTGCAGTTGCGATGCCTCAAGGAAATGATATAAACGGAACAATATTGGGAGATACCATTAGCCATTATGATGCTGCTCCAGGAAGTGGGAACGGGTCATTTACAGGTACACCACAATAAAATTATACAAAAGTAGACTATCGTAATAAAACTATAGAGGAAACTTTAGTATTTACTTTGACACAAACCATATTTATTTTATGAGAAAGTTTATGCCATATCACTTTGAAAATTCACTACATTTATATGCGTATAATAGCAACGATACCCCGTCAAGAAAATACACTCAGCAATGCGGACAGTTCTAGAGGGCAAATAACAGGCAATACCATTGTCAATTATCACGCACCAGGAAGTACAGACTCTGGTAAACAACATTTATAATAGTTGACTAATTCGTATTTTTAATATTCATGTTAAGAAAATATATTTGTTCTTGAATAGCCTCAGCTGACCAAAACGTGCTGAGCAACGTGGGTAGTGCCAGTGGAAATATTTCTAATAATCGCATTATCAACTATTATTATGGTGGCGGAAATGAAGGTAGTGCCCCAAATCCTCCTACACAACTTCAACGGGAACATATACAAACGTACTACCGGAACCAATACTCTTGGGATCCAACTATTGATAAGTTTTTAAAATAGTCAACAATATCAACATTATTTAAAAACAAAACTAAGATAAAATAGTCCACCCACACTATACTCTTGTCATATATTGTAACTTAAAACTAACTGGCAATGTAAAAAATAAAATTTGTGCAAATAACAACCAGAAAGGTCTTTTCTACTAACATGCAACAATTGTATCAAATGAAGTGTAAGGCTGTATTTTGCATGGTATAAGCAGTTAAGCAGCGCTATAATGAAAGTTAAATTAAATATGTTGACTCAGCCCAGGCATTGAAACTAAAATAACTCACACAAATTATTACGCAAACAATTGATTAACCCTGCGAGCTGAATTAATGAGCAATATGATATAAGGGAGAAAATGTTTTCCGAAAACCTTATAGAAAGTGAGCGGAGAAATTCATATTACATGCAATACAATACAACGTACAAGCGTACAACTATGGATAATGCATGAAATTGCTGTTTGCTAAAAATCTATATGTAAGATCCTATTTATTGACTTTCTGGATTGGTTGCATTTTACAATGAAGTCAGATTATCAAACTATGTGTCATTTTCTGGAGGTGGTGGTGGATCTGAGTCAGTTATTGTGGAGTCGTTAGCACCTTGAATTTCGGTATTAATGGGAGCTGGGGCAGGGACCTCCACTGGAGCTGGCGCAGGAACCTCCACTGGAGTTGGGGCAGGAGCCTCCACTGGAGCTGGGGCAGGAACCTCCACTGGAGCTGGGCCAGGAACCTCCCCTGGAGCTGGTTCATGTTTATCCTGAGGTGTTGGTTGAATTGTTGATTCTGGCGTATGAGCCGAGTGTGTACTTGGATGTGGCGAATGACCTGCTGGAGGATGTTGCGCTGCAGTGAAATGACTTGTACTAACATTTACAGATGAACCGGAAGGAAACGTGGAAAATTCCATGGTAGACGGTGATATTCCTAAAGGTTCTTCGGGTCCCTGCAGTGAAATCTTTTTTTCTTTCACTTGTTCCATTAGGGATCGTTTAAGTTCGTCATGATAGCAAGGGGAGTCTTGCTTTCTGGTTTCAGCTTCATCATCATCTTGCTCTCTTTTAATTATCAAACCATTCATCAACTTACATCGTAGTTTTAGATCCGAATGCTAGCAAAGCTCAAAATTATGAAAAACAAGATGTGTTATTAAATTACGTGTCCAGCCTTCCAGTTATGAGAACTTTAGGTTTAAATGGACCACCCACGGGTTTCGGCTTAACTCCCGGTTGCCATAATTGCAATCGTTTCGGTAGCGGCGCTCTATCAATTTCTACCGATCGTCTCACTTCTAATTCTCCCTTCTGACTCAGTAATTCCGTAATTTTCCGTTCCAAAATAGACATGCACATACATATATTACTTGGTCGCATACCAAGAGAATTTCCTAAATCATCGATAGTAATTCAAATACCATATTTTAGAGTTCATTGCTAAATAAATGGTAATAAAATGACTGTGGAGTACCCAGCATAGAAGAAATTGCGGAAGAAGTACAATTTGCTGCGCAAAATGCCTGATCCAAAATGATACCAAAAGATTCCATGGACGCGTCCGCATTTTTCCATTTGGACGCTATCTCTTGGAATTCCATTTTTTCCACATTTAATACCTCTTCAAGATCTTGCAGTTCTAATTCGTTTTTTAAATCTACTTCTTGGACTTCTTTCGTTTAGTTCCTCGATCTGTACTTTTATTACTTCTATGCTTTCCTTTAGCCAATTCACCTTCGGGATATAAATATAGTCTTATATATGCAATAGAAGTATAATTTTGTAGGATATCCGGTTAATGGAGGTACCTCATTGTTTAGATCTGTTACATATTTGAAGATAGAATAATTTTTCTGCTCCTCTTCTAAGTAGTGTACCACTAGTGACTCTACATCTCTGTAAATGGTCATTTTCAGGATAACCTTAAATGTTTTTTTGTAAGCTGCGAGCAACAGATTCAACTCTTCAATTTTCACTGTATTCTTCCGAAGTGCTCTTTGTTGATTATTTTCTAGAAGACCCCGTAAAACGTTTTTAAGTTTCATAAAATCGTGAATTTTTGAATCGTGGTGAAGGACTCTTTGGAATTCTTTTATCTCTAAAACATGCTGTCTAGAATCTTTTTCATTTTTGTCTCTAAGAGCCATTGTTTTATTCACCCAGTCATCTCTGAAAAGAAATAGTATAATATACCACCGGAACACAGATCCAATTCCAGATATCGAGTGATCGTGTCTAGAAGAAAACATCTTACCGCTGTTCATAAGCTTGAGATGCTTCATATACAACTCCGCCCATTTTTGATTTGATTCTAGTTGAGAGCTTTTTCACGAGCATTAGGCGTCGGAAAACTTGACCCCGGAATTTTAACATCATATTGATTTCATCCTTTACATATTGGTTATTGGAAACGAAGGTGTCAAATTGCGTAGTTGTCTTTGAAAATACAATAAAATATATCAGGTTTATTTATTATGTAATGCTAATGGGTGAATGGAAAAACTTATTCAGCAAGCAATCAGACCCAATTTAATTTTGCAAGATCTGCAAGATATACTACTAAAATGAAGAAATGTGTCCACTCCACACTCCACGCGTATTACGTTGAAATTGCTTTTCATTCGAATAATGATTGGCAAAACTGATTTTTATAGCTTACATGGTATAGACGATTTTCAAGTATTTTTTTGCGATGATCTATCTGAGTTATTGTTAGAGCTTGGCCGAAGATAAATTGAACTTTGAGTCTTTGATCAACCAAGCGTTTTGTAATCTTATCAACATTTTCTTCCATCTCTTTCATATCTGCAATGCAATGTGCCAAATCTAGTCTGTACGTTTCGTAATTTTCTAAAGCACTCAAAATGGTCTTGATGCTAAATTTGTCCCTCTGCCTGTACGCTGTACATGTAGCATTATTTAGATCTATTGCAATGGAGTCTTTTTCATCTCTTAATTGTGAGAGAAGACGCCCTTGTCTACCGAGACGACCACTTGCCCCGGCAATCGCATGTCTATTATTTTCCATTAATCTGTACTGCCGATGTAGTTTGGTGTATTCCTCCCTGACAAGGGTCTCAAAGTCAATTTCGGAGGCTTCCCTGAAAAAAATTCGTTCCCACTAAGATATGAATGTACAGTTGAATAAGTAACTACAAAAATATCCGCGTAATAATTATTTAATATCCGCTACATACTTACTTAACACAGGTACGGATACATTTATTGTAATAATTACGATAAACAGATAATCAGCTAAAAAATATAATAGGGATCCATCATTATGATGTTCCGTGCATTCATAGTTCAAAAATAACTGTTGGCTATTGTACAGAATTCGTCTTACGTAGAGATACTGGACAACATTTGAACTTTTATCCGTAAAAAGTAACACAAGTGATGAGAATGGATTTATTACGAATCAAATGATATTATTGAGCAATGAACAGTTATTCTATTCTAAGTATGCCTCTATAGTTTATTGTGACACTAACCTTTTAGCTTTAACCTTTTTCGGATGCTTATCATGCTTGTGCTTAGGGGATTTCCCTCCTCTAGTAGATTTCTTCCGACTTCCAGCCATAATTTTCCCGATTTACTCAGTACATTAATTTCAACAAGACTCGTATGATATTATGTGCAGGTGGATACAAGATAAGTTATTTCATAGCCGATTTAGTATGACATTTGTTTAGTGAACAACTCAAAAGTATTTCCAATGCTAAATGAATTTTAATGTGTATTTGACAAAGGTACAACTCAAAAATCTGAAAAATGTAGGTTGGAATGTGTAGCATTTCCAAACGGTTTAATTTCGCTTAGATCTATACTGCCTGTTTTTGTTTGCCATTTATTACCACACTACACATGACACTAATAATCCAATTGACAGTATCCATGAGTGATATGTTTGATTTTACATAGCTAAAGAGCCCCATGCGTACTATTATGATTATGAATGGAGTAAATGGAGCACGCTAAAAACGTTAAAAACCATCCAAATTGCTTTCCAAGAATAAAAGTCAAATTAAGAATCAGGGTTACCAAGTCACGTAACTCACCTTCGACTATCATATTAGATCTTAATTTTTTTTGATAAATGGAGTTCAGCGTCTAGAAAACTGGACGGAGGATCACGAGATTGAT
>JABASH010002431.1:0-20184 GCA_019776445.1 Tomocerus maximus
TGAATTGTATGTTAGTTGTGTGCTTTCTTCCACCTGTTGAATGTTTTGTTATGTATGCGTGATTGTCGGACTGGTCTCTCTGATCAGATCTGACTGATCTGATCTATCGATTTAACTCGCCTCTTCATTTTATTCTATCTATTTTACGATCATCTATTATTTTACTGAGGATTTTAAATTGTGTATGCAGGTATATAGGATGAAGAAAGCATTTGATGGCTATTTTATGTAGTGTGAGTGAAGTCGAGCAGTGGAAGGGTGTTCAGCCGTTTAGCTGTGGAGGGACTAAAGGAGTGCGGGACGGAGGAGTGCAATGTGCCCATATAGACAATTAACATAGCATTCCCATTAACTAACATCAGCGGATTGTTGACTCCTGCCTTTGACTTTTCATTCTGCTACTTATACTACCCAATTGCACATATATTGTAGTATAGGGAGAGTGTGTGTGTAATGAAATGCAGAATGCACTACTAGAGGATCTCAAACTATATTTATTATTACCTGTGTAAGTTTATGTTAGTTCTCTTGCACATGTTTACTTGGCTATCTTAATATCTTGCTCTTCTTGCCAAACATTTATTATTCTGCATCAACTCAAGACATTCTCCTGTCTATTGATCTCTATCGGAACTTACCATCTGATTAACTATACAAACTTCAATTTAATACTATTGACGGCTGGCAATGCAGAGTTGGCTATTGTTACGTAACCAATAAATATATGTAGGTATATAAATAATGAGTGTTTTATGTATTAAATGTTATTACTGCAAAATTCCCCGCTCCACCCATGCCACTAATCCCTACTACCTTTTACAACACAAACATTGTCTTCTGATACTTATACTCTAGATTTTTAAACTGTTCCCATGAAATAACAACCTTCAACAGGATGGATTATAAGAACATAATTTCATACTGCATGTATATAATATGTAAATGACTTTTCTTGTACCTGCTAACATCACTCTTCTATATGTATTATTGACAACTAGTCAATTCGGGTCGTAAACTAAAGACCTGCTCTCTCCCTTGTAGATGATGTTTTTCTGAGTACATTAGCTACTATTACATAACAACCTTTTCCATTTTATTGCCATTTTTTCATCTCCATTTATCTATTTATCTCTTGTAGATAAAGTACAATAAGCCGTATTAACATACTTAAAAAATTTCTTAATCAGAACATATTATTCATTTGCAGAGTAAAAAGAATTATAAATATGCAGAGGGATGATCATGCAGGTGACCTCAACAAAATATTGGTGAATGAGTTTGAAGAGTATTAATCTATGGAATTATAAGTAGGTGCATTAAAGGAAAAGTTCATTTGCAAACTAAATGGTCAAGTGATCGAGTGTTTGTGAACTTTTAATCTGCAGTTGAAGCAGTCAACTCAAACTAGTGACATTAATCCTACTCTACATGCAAGGCATATTTTCCTGTGATAATTTGGACTTATCTGTATGTGAATGTTAACATAAAAGGTTTCACTCAGATTTATTTTATCAATCTCGTTAATGAAATGGAAGGAGATTAGATTTTGTGTTCCTAGTATTAGGTACTTATATGCAAAAGAGCAATTTCCTCTCTATGTTTGGTGAATGAGCATCATTATAGAAAACATGACTTACTGGTTTTGTTTACAGTTGTATTTTGCATTGTGATTACTTCATACAGAAATACATGGAGGACAATACATCACATTGTAGGCGATTGTCAGCAGACGCAAAGATCTTATTGTTAGTCATCATAGTAGAAATAAATACCTAAATGGTGAAGTGCTAAAAGACTAATGACTTTCACCCAGGAGCTCAATTCAAAGAGATAATTGTAAAACGTGTTGGCGAATCCAAAGCGTTTGAGAGTTAGTGTGTCTCAGAGTCTATATGCTGTCCTATCACGTTACTTTGCATTCTTCTCTGAATAATTTAAGTACTAGCCAAGATTGCAAATCATTGAGTCTATGTAAATTTTCACACAACACAGCAACATCTGTGGTGTTTGCTATAGGCACATAATTTTCTTTTCTGCTGCAAAAAATGCCATCACTTACACAGAACAGTTAGCTGCATTGTGATTTTGAGATAGTCAGCAAAACGAATGATTTTATTTTATGAGGGAGAGTAGAAATGCATGTTAATGCTTCGTATGTGATGCGAATGAGAATCTTTGAAGAGCATAGTGTATATGACAATTAAATTGTGAATAAAAATTGGAAGAGAGTTTCTCTATTGGTATTGATAGTGCGGGATAAAGAGGAGATACACATTTTATTGCGCTGCTTTACTTTATCTAATGTGGTTAGGATTCGTGTGGGCTCAGATTTGTTTGCTCACGTGCACTTTGTGGGGCCGACATTCTTATTCACTTTGTACAGAAAATGTGCTTTGCTTTGCATGCTACATATAAAATGAATTACCACCTGATTAGATTATTAAACGAGAAGAGAATAAGTTAGTGCTACTGCTAAGTGCAGGGTAGGATCTGCACAATTTCGTATGGGCTACCATTGCAAATACGCAATTTTTAACTGAATAGAACTATATGTTAGAGGAATGGGTTACAAAGCAATTACAAGACTTCAATTCAATAAGCAATGGGATTACTACATACGTGGATGGCATGGCATGATATATGCTAACTAACTAATAAACAGACAATTAAATTGTGTCTATTGTCTGTTGCACTGGAGTATGTTAAGTTGAAAAGAATTGGATTTTTATTGCTCAGCTAACTTTGCATAGAATTACTGAGTGATTCAAGTGTATTTTATGGTATAGAAAGCAATGATGCAGGCTGCTAATGTGTAATAGTAATAGTTCTGCCACTCTTTTGACACTTTAACTATCTGTTGCGGACTGAGAGGAAGAAAATGAATAATAACAGGGAAATCTCACCTGAGCGAAGGGTTTTGTTTTATGAATGTAAACAATTGTTATTTATTTGTGTATAAACAGTAGGTATACGTGAGACATACCTTTAAGTATGCTCTGCTCCTTAAGTAAGTGTCTATGTTTCACTTTTTCCGACGGATGGATGAAATTAAAATGATTTGCAGCTTACAGATACATAGAAAAGAAATTAAACTAATAATCACAGGTTTCTTCAGTTCACTGTCTGTGTACCTTATTACTTTGGCTTTGGCTACCATGAAAAAGAAGGGTAGGTCATTCCCAATGCAAAGCATGAAATTCAGATAGACAGTAACTTTGGATTTTTCTATGCTGTATAATTTTATCAACAGCCAGAACACTCAGAGCTACCAACAATACCACGCATCGCAGACACTAGTGCGAGTAAATAAGAACGACCACGAAACAAAAAATAATAATTGCCTGAGAATTGAAGTTTTGCATGCAAATCTTCAGATTTGATATTTGATCATATTGAGTGATTGTCTTGTAAGCTCATTCTGACATTTGAATTTTTGCAATCTACTGCATTGAAGAGTGGGGATAGAGATCGTTTCGTATGGAGAGTATGATCTTTGTACTGAATATCCACTATCTCAATAATGGCACATTACACAGAGACAAAAAATATTTAACAACCTTTAAATATTGGAATTAAGGCTAATTGAAATAAATAAAGCCGGTCAACCTTCATAGTTATACTATGCCCTTTTCATTTAACTAATGATATAGATCTGCATCTCACATACATGCTACAGGCATCTATATAAGTACTTATAAGAGACTCTTTACATATCTGAGAAATCAATAGTCGCATCTGTTAACAATTATATTTTTCTACTAGAGTTAACACCATTAGCTATCAACTTGTCCGTTTGTGAACTCCAAGTTTGTACCATACGTACCTATACTAATGAAACGGTGTGAGTAATCATCCATTAACTCTCCATGAATACTAATCGACAGATCAACATAAAACAATGCAGAGATATAACATCATCAATACATGTGCATTAATATTAATGCTACATTAACAACATTGTTACAAGTCATGGCTCTGTATATGTAGATGTGTGCAGATAAATTATTTCATACCTTACCTGTAATAATAACTAATAAAGCCAATCAGAAGAGCTGCTATAATAAAGTATAGGACAGGCAGGTATTATTAATGACAGACCAAGTCAAAACAGAACAGACAGAAGGAATTTGTCACTGGTGCAAATAAAAATGCAGGAAATCTTACAATTAGCTCATTTGATTAGAAGTGTTACATATAAATGTACATATTCGTGTATGTTGGCTATTATCATTTATATAGTAGTAGTGTTCAGAGTAGATACATATGTCTATAAAGAACAGGTACTCTGTCAGTAAATCTTAATCGTCAGTTGAGTACTTATACAAGTATTTTAATATGATTTGCGCCAGTAGTGCTGTGCATGCATGTGTAATGTCGTGCTATGGTAGTCAAGTATTTTAATGGTGATAATTATTAGTGGAGCTTTTATTGCTTCGTTCATTACTCGGCAAGGATCATAAATAAGACAAAGGCTCTTCTCTATCGTTGTCTCTTAGTAATTAACTGATTCACGGACGCTCTCACTTATCATATCACTCACTCACTCAACTCAATTCAGTTAAAGTTGCCAGCCAACTACCAGCCACTCTGACTGATATAATAAAGATTACCCATCGTAAGTGACTGATGCGATAGTTTTCCTTCTCAGCTTCATAATCTTACGATACGATTCTCTGCTTCTCTGTAATTGTGTACTTGTTACTCGGAATCCCTACAAATTACCATTTTAATGCGTTTCGATAATTTAAATTTTCATTTGCATCTCTACATTTTAATAACTTCTCGGCAGGGACTCCTCACTTTATTTCATTCCGTTTCCCTTTATTGTTTTCCATATTCTCAATTTCTCATCACCATTCTATAATCTGCAGGAGATATGCATGGAGTGCTCTATTAGTATCTTTACTTACACGTACTAGATAAATAAAGTCTTAGATGCCATGAGTTTTCTAACTAAAAACTTCTATTTCACTTTTTTTGCAAATTACATAGTATTTTCTTAGCAGGGGCCTTCTCAATGACTTTGTTGTCTAATAGCAAAGGAATTAGTCATCAAGCAGATTGAAAATGAGGATCCTTTTGTTAGAATTATCGTGCGTACTAAAATAAGTAAACAAATTACAAATCAACACAAAAAGTTGCACTTTTATATTTACTACCTGCAGTAACTTAGCCTATGCCTATACGTAGTAAGTAGAACTAGTAAATAATCGCTCTTTTCCATAAAGCTGATTTAATTGGCAATAGAAAGAGTGTATTCAGGAATTAGTAGATAGTTTTGCTTTCGTAGTGAGGTAATTATATTTGTATTTCTTTATTGTTTTTGTGTGTAGGTAGTGTAACAATGTAAGTAAGTCAACTGTAATGTAGTCTGGTCAGGTAAGTCGTTAAGTTTAGTCTGAATCCTTAAAGTTTCGCTTAGCCTGGCCAATGGATTACATTACTTGTTGTTTGTAAAGAGCTATCGTAAGTATTGAATGACTACTTACAATAAAGTATATATGGAATATGATATTTAGAAAGAGAAAAAATGTCTGTATAGACAGAGTTGATTGTGTATTGGATTGGGTGAGTAAGCAATGCAATGCATTAGAGTGTACTTAATATAATGGTAATTAGCATTCTGGTCATACGAGGCAGTTGCTTTGGTTGTAGTTCGTAAATTACTTTAATTGTATATGAAAGGAGATGATAATATTTTAGAGTGGACATGACCAATTCAACGAATCCGACCAAAGCAAACGTAAAAGCAAGATACTTAGGTATTACATTACAAGTACAACACTTGGAGAGAGGGAAGGAAAGGACGAAAGTACTTTTGTGCGAAAATAGGCAATTTACACGCAAGGCAATTAAAACCAACCCATCTTTGTTTTATGTAGTGTGGACCTAGTGTAAGTGATCGTCTCGATTTGTTTCCTCCACAGACAGAGATCATACACGTATTACTACACTATTATGTGAATGGGAAAGCATACGGGCAGAATGCTATTACTCCACAAGTACACACAATGGGTGTTGGCCACCTTCATTATTTAATGTCTAAAAGTAACTAGTGTTTTAATGCATTACATACCATCATGATGCTAATACTAATTTAACCTGGAAAGCAAGCCAACCGTTCTTACCAGTACAAACTTACTAAATTGCAAATTAATATACAAATAACGCTGGGCAGATCTTGGACATCTCTGCTTTTACCACTATATTTACTTGATGAAATACGTACACATATTCCCTCCTCCGTATAAACAGATAAACATTTCTGACAATTAGTCTTAAAGATCGGCAAATCAGATGAACATCTCGTGTAGAGTACTTAGATACATTTATTCCTTTGAACATACACCATAAGTTTGGTTTATTTATGTTATTTTGTTATTCTACACCTGCACCTTCCTATCCTAATTGTATTTCTTTTCCTTACGTAAAAGTAACATATCTTTCTCTATTTCTACAGGATTTATTGGTCTATCGCCATCCTCTGCTCTCCCTCTGATACTAAATGCTAACCAAATATATAGAGAGCACTTCGGTGCACGACTTTGGGCTTGACTCGACTCAAATCTTAATTAAGCACGTAGTTAGGTTAGTCAGTGTAACTACCACATTATTGCATATAGTGGGATTAATAGAGTAAGATAGAAACGGCACTCATTCGTAGGTATGCATAGAATATATCAAGAATCCTTATATAATATTAATACATTAAGGACAGGCCTTCTTTTGTTGTACTCACATCACATTACATCACCCACACGAAGTCCCATCTGATTCTGAAAGTTAACTTATGGATATGCACACATTAATTATCTTATTGTATTGTATTACACAGACTAACATTTTGTTTTCCTACCCATTCATTTATTCATTTCCATATGGGCTGAGTCGAGTTGAACTGATAATATTATGATTATCTCTATAATGTTATGTTGCTGGTAATAAAATATGTGCAAATGGCTATACTATAAGTAAGTATACAAGTATATAGCTAATTGTGTTGTGTGAGCTCTTGACTTGACCAAGAGTCTTAGACTTGGACTCACTAAATTAAATTTTAATTGAATCTCATTCTCATTACAATCTCGACAATCATCTCTTGTTCTTTATTACTCCCGTTCGATCATCATTTATTATTTTTATTATTTCAACTACATCCACCAACTCATTTTATGCAGAGATGCACATGTAGCTACACTTACACACACTCTCGCGTCTCGTTTCGTCTCCTCCACTCATCTTGATTCATTATTAAATTATCTTTTATGTAAAATGCAACCATTTATTCAGACAAAATACACTAATAATATACCTCTGCCTATATAGCTCCTACATAGAATCATCAAATTACGATCCCAACTGTCTCTAAGTACATTATACTTATTTTATTGTTTATAGTAATACAAACCTGAGCTAGTACTTAAGGTAGGATAAGTGCAGACAGATTACACTATCCGGTAACCAGTTAAACAATCTTTGCCCAAGCTACAATTTATATTCATTTAAGTTGGTTTGCAATCTAGCTGGACATTTGCCTAATTCACGGTATATACTTAAATCCCCATTAAATCTCCCTACTGACTAAACTACTACAGATAAATACAATTTACATCAACAAATAGATGTACACTGGTAAAGTGCAACTTTTTTGCAACTCCCTACCGTTAAACTGTGTAGTAATTTGAATTATGTAGTCAAACTTATTCGAGTGAGTTCAGAGTTTTCCCCAACTAACCGGCATCACTTAATCTAGGAAGGCCAAACAATTCCCCAACATATTTATTTTCCTTCTCCAATTACAATAATTAATTAACATTTAGCTGTATACACATGCAGACTGAAAAAAGAGCCATTCCTTCATAGTATCACCCGTAGAATTCTCTGCAAATTAAATTCCAATTCTTTCCTCCTTTGGTAATTTATTTGTCTCAATTAAGCTTTAACCTCTCTGTACTTATGGCTGCGCAACTCTAGGTATAAGTACTCAAGAATTTAATGTAAAGCAATGCGACAACGTCTGTCTGCCTTATAAAGGAACTGAGATATTGTCTGAGTAGTTGTTATCTGTGTCTGTACACTTCTGTGTGTAGTAGTAACTATTTAGGTATGTTGATGTAGGAATTGGGAGATCGTATCTCTTAAAGATTCCTTAATTCTTAGCATGTCTCTTGCGAGTTGCGAGGCGGATTGTTAGAAGTTTATGTTTGCGAGAGGCAAAAAGTTATTACGTCAAAGGAGCATTGCTTAGCGTAGCATAGCTCACACAGACAGATCAAAGATGCGAATAAATTTATTTCTATGCAAAAAATTGGGATTACAAGTGGAGAATGATATGATAGTCGACTCCATTGTTGATTGTATTTATAATGTAATGTTAATGTAGTTTTCCTAATGAGTAGCGTCGGTAGTTGTACTTCTCTAGTAGTTAGTTAGTATGCACATGCTGTACGAGTTTTGCGTATTCTTTCCCACTTTATGATGTACCTTCTCACTCCACTATGCTAAATTAATGTCCATACGTTATACTTAGTCAGAGATGTAAATTGTGATGTAGCCAATCAAGCCAACTTATAGCTAATAATGAATTTATCTGTGCATTACTACCAAAGGTTACATTATTATTACTCGCCAGAAGTATTCTTAGTTGAGTACAAGTACGCAGCAGAAATATAGCAATGTGTCTTGAAGAATAACAATAGAACAAGAGCGTCTATGGAAAGCTAGACTCTTATCACTCCATTATTATTATTAGTTACGTCTTGGATAATGGCATCTCATCTCATATATTACTCGTGCTCTTTTATCTCTTCTTAACTCATTTTTTCCATTCTATTCAATATGCGGTGCGCACCACTCGTGTAAATCGTAGAATTTGCATGCATAACTTTATGTATTTCGATGTGCAAATGAAAACTGTGTTGATTTGTTACTGTTATCGTTGCTAGTTACCATACACTTTATTATAATAACAATAATATACAGAAAGCAGTTAAGTACTTAGCTAAAGAAAAAATTCCACATATTATATCTCTAAGTAATAATACTAAAGCATAGACATCATATAGAAGCATATATAGCTAACAACGTCTGTTATGTAAGTATTAGAGCGGAGTAGGTGCTTACATTCATGCAAATGTAAATCTAAATGAACAAACTAACACTAGCAATAAATACTACAAAAAGTTTCTATGTGAAGTGTTGTGGTGGAATTGAATTTTTTCAGTTTTTGTCCATCTGAGATAGTATTCCATTGTAGTAGAGCCTATGATATTGTTCGAGTTAGTTCGATTTCATATGAAATAGGTAGTAAAACGAAATGAAATGTCTCTGTAGTAAATATGTAGCTAGATAACGACTCAACTCGACATGACACTACCTCTACATAAGCCAAACCATGCACAACGCACATAAACATAAATAACCAGTTTGCATGTTTTAATTGTTTGTTTATGTAGCGTTGGCATGCTCATATGCATATGCATACAAATAAAGGATTTGCCATGATTATTTTATTTTACATGTCTCGTCTGCTAATATTTCCCTGACTCTTCTCTACACATGCTTTGGGTTTCGTTCTGATCTGTTCAAGTAGAATGGCTGGGTCGTGCCGAGGCATCACTCATAAATAAATCTGCAGGATACAAAGAAATCTACGTGCACTCGAATTCAAACTATCCATCCGCTCTATCTGCACAGACATAGATTAGACTGAGACTGTGACCATTACGACAACCAAGACACCCATTTCCATTACAAATGAATCCTATACAATCAACAATACGATGCCATAATTTATATCTTCACTCTTTTCTCTCCAAACAAACTTAATTTCGTCTCTGCCTCATAGCTGTACTCTACTCCACTCAACCATAGCTAAATCACTACTAATACAAATACCACTTTTTTACTTTTGATTACCGCTTTGGGTTCCGCTCAGCCTTGTCGGAACGATTAAAAGAACACTGAGCAACCATCAGGTATCAACTATCTTGGTACAGTTACTTAAGGCCACTGTGATTCTATCTGGGTCACTTTAATTGACCTGAGCTTATCTTTGGCACTCACTGTCCTCGTCTTCCCTAGTTTTGCCACTGCAGATACTACAGATACACAAAATACCCTCCGGTAAGGTGCTACTATTGACTCCCTTCCTTCTTGCTCCTACATCGCCAACTTCACTTCTATTTATCTAATCAAACGAGCATTTCTCTAGAATTGGGATGCGACCATGGTGGCATTGCGACTCAACTTCACTTCTACATACACAGACCCCTGCCTTCGCTCGCCATACGTATCCGACAACATTTTTACTTCTCCAATCCCTTTAAGACATCATTTACATACGCTTCAATTATTTCACAGATGAATCATATTACTAGACGCATCCATGATTTATTATCACTGAATTTAATACAGAGTCGTAATGAAGACATCTGCTAATGGGAGATTATTATCGCAAAGGCATTCTCTGCCAACAAGTCTTTAATTTTCAAATCTTGGATACCTACTTATTATCTGTCCTTTATAAATTACTATCTATCACATGTAATGCATGCACATGCAAAAAATTCTAACCTAATCGTTTCTTGCGTGGTTATTGATGCTTTTAAGTATGTCTTTCATAACATTTCTCAATTTAAATATGAAATTCAAAATAGTTAAAAAAACACTGTAAACCCATATCATTATGATATACGTATACTTATATATTTGGCACTGATAAGAAAAAATCCAACCTAGGTCCATGATTGCTGATTGTGGATATTGAGTTTACTTGACGATTACTGTT
Source organism: Tomocerus maximus (assembly GCA_019776445.1). Classification (NCBI taxonomy): domain Eukaryota; kingdom Metazoa; phylum Arthropoda; class Collembola; order Entomobryomorpha; family Tomoceridae; genus Tomocerus; species Tomocerus maximus. The sequence continues at coordinate 10,790 of JABASH010002431.1, forward strand.
TAAGTCATCCCTGTCTTTACTAGCCCCATCAATGGGACACGTCATAAGTCCGTCTTGTACGGTGTAGCGTTACCGTTTCAAATATTGACTGCTTACGTATTTGTTATTGAAAGTAGTTCTGGAAAATGAGTATGAAATGAGTAATAAGTGCATAAGGTGGCTCTGTGGCAGGGATGGCATGTAGCATGATAAGTTTTGAGAGCCAGGTAATAATAAAGGTTTATTAAAGATGATTATGAAGGATGGGATGTGGTATTATAAAAATTAATAGAAATCTTTTCCTTCTCTTGATGCGAAGGAACTCACGAAGAATAAGTAAACTACTGGTCTTGCTCCTGGTTACATCATCATCTGTTATTAGCCCAGGAAAGCAGAATTAAAATTACTTGGGTAAACTATGTAAAGAATTGCAAATTGTATTTTTCTGATAATTTTCTGTCTTCGAGAGATTAAAAAAGTTTGATAAAAATGCCTAGATTGGTTGGAGTCATATAGGAGGAATTAGGATAATCCTGATCGTTGGAAGGAAAGTTGGGGATTAGTGCATCAAAGAAATATGTGTAGTGTAGGCTGATAAAATAAGTACGGTATAATCTTTTTTGGTGCTTTGAGGCAAACGGCTCATCATCTTTGACTTTTGTTCATTTCATCTCCTCCTGTATTGATTTGGGTTGATGCAAGGATGTAGAGAGCCCACCTCTTTCAGTTTGCAGACAGGACAGAAGCAGCAACTGAAGAGCCCAGCGAAACTCGCGTTCATGGAAATGGATTGGAAAATGAAATGAGGCAAAGCAATCAAAACGAAATGAGGTGTACGTACAAAAATTCTCATGTGAGTTGACGAGCTGAAGTTGAAACTCTTCCGAAAACAACAACTTTAATGCACATACTTTCATAATTACTATTTCTTTCCATCCACAACAGAACATCATGCACGAAAGAAATGAAGGAAGGACATCAGAGAACAAGACAGTCGTTCTGTTCATAAGATATATCTGCAACATCAACACACGCAGATACCAACTCACGAATTATTTCTCTTTGCGAATCCTTCGGAATGAAATCCCTCACTAGTAATTTACATGTCAAATCTCTGTCTGCTTGTCTGTCTAATTTTAGAGTAGCAAATAGGATTATAAGATGCTAGGTACCTTCTACTCTTTAGCTGCATTCATTCAGACCAATCTGGGATTTTTGATTACTAAAAATTCTTTACATGTGAGTGCTTCAATATTAAATTACCTGCGGAATTATTTTCATTATAGAATGCAAAATTGCCAATGAGCAATGAGCAGCATCGCCAGGGGCTTGTAGTATTTAATAGGCAGTTGCTTATCGGCTAATACAATGTAATGACATGACGTGTCGTGTTTGTTGCTCTGTCGATGTCATGTCACTTTATACTTTTCAGTAGTCGAGTGTATTTTGATATAATGCAATAGATTCCTTTGTAAATGCGAATGTTTTCGTATTAACAGATCAGATCAGAAAGCACGAAGACAAGACAGGAGTCATTTTTCATTTCTGCACACAATTGCATACTGACAATGGCAAAGCTAAGAAGCCCAAGCAAAAACATTAATTATTTGCATTCTGAAACTATTATATATACTAATGCATTATGATACTACATTAAATTCTGAACAATTGTATTCTGTTGGCGTAAGTGTAAAGAAACATTAAGTAGCCGTGTATGCACATACAAAGAATGTTTTATTGTTAATGTATTAGATTTTTAATTCCTTATTTGTACAGCATCACATTAATGCGCCATGCCATGTCAGCTTAGAAAGTATCAATGCATCAGACTCTTACACAAGGAAAGGGAGACGCATTAAAGAGCGTAGAAACTTTGATAGCTATGAAATGCATAAAAGATAATTTTCTTCTATATAGTCTCCAAAAGTGTCCACTCACCCTTAAGAGATACTAAATGTTTATATGCATACTAAATATACATTGTATTTAGCGTCTCTCTCAATCTGATTACACTACTTTGCCTTATCCGAATTGTATTTGACACATTAGTGCAAGCCCCACTTAAAAAACTCAAAAGCCCTTAATGAAAGTTATGATAATGAGGAGAATGCACAGAAACCATCAAGGATTGTTTCTAGAAAGGTATATAAATTGTGTACTATATTGATAAATGATAAATGTTGATACATTTAATTGCTTTTGGCTCATCATAACTAAATAAAATTTTAATGGCTCTCCAGCCTTCTTCTTGACAAGCAAATCCCATTTAAAAGCTTATCTGAATACATGCCTAAGGACAATGATTGTTTTGCACTATTCTTTCAATTTTATTCTTTCAGTAATTAGTACGTATGTTTTTGTGGTGCATGTGGTAATGTTCTTTTTTATTGAGATTCTTTTTGTCTTTTAGTATGCATACCATTTTAGTTTACAGTCTTGTAAGTAGTAATGCAGTGGATTGATGTGATGACGGATTATTATTTGTTTGTCTCTAAGACGGCTAAGAAGCTATAGAGATCACCACTATGTACGAGATAGCAAAGTATTAACTATTTTTTAGTTCTGCAGTAGAAACGCTTTTATGTAAATACCTACTCGCAGTTCGTGCAGTTGCACTATTAATGCTAGCCTTTAAACTAGTAAGAACAAGAAATAATTATTTTATTAGAGTCACAAACTTATTTTGTGATTTTTCTCGGCAATTCGAGTTATAAATTCTGTCTGTGAAGAAGAGACGTTGTGAGTGAGAGAAGGGATTAGTTGACCTCTAGTAGCTCCCAGTAAATATCTTCTAATAGGCATCCTTTGTTTTGCATCTCCTCGGCCTCAGTCATAGAGTATTAGTAAAGTTAGCAAAAGGAACGTGTAAAAAGACTCGGTCGACCTCAAAAATGAAATTTTGTATATGCATGGACACTTGAGTGCGATGTGATCTAAACGCAATTTCCTACCATGATAATAATAATAATGGCAGTTTTATTGCCACACGTCTAGTCTACTACACACACTTGTATCCACTCAGACCACAGCAAAGATCCATATTACACATTTTATTACTTACGACGTACATTTTCTTAAGTGTGTGTAGTATGCAACAGAGAACAGATAGGATTTATTACATTATATAAAATATATAAAAACAGTCATAGTATATGCCGAGAGACTACTTAACTCCATAGGTACTTTCATTTGTTTGTAGTTACCCACCACCTTGTTAGTGTCTGAATTTATACAGAAAATTAATTGCTATACAGAAAACACCAACACCGACTGGAGGAAACCGTAGCAGAGAAATTATCGCAAAAGTCTAGTCTAATAATTTTTTAATTCAATAGGAGCACATCACGTAGTCAGTGCTTATTAAGCTTGCATCGTTAATAAATGTAGTTTATGTTCAGCTTTCATAGTGTAAACGTCAGAAGTTAGCATGAAACATATACTATGAACTAATATGGTATTATAATAAATATAAGTATGATATCTTGTAGGATTTTTTGAGAATAGATGTTCTGCAACAGAAGATCTAACTTGAACCTACCACGTAGTAATGATCAGTCCAGATAAACACGTAAAATAACTAAGTTGTTTTTATGAACTAACAATAGTCCGCAATTACTGATGACTTTTGCTAATTGTTTGTGTGTAACTTGCTTTTATTCAGTCCATTCACAGGTGAGTCACTGATTGAAGAAACAATTTTTTGCACTTTGCTGATTTTCACTTGACTGTTGCGAATGATTTCTAAAGTGCACAAAGCCTGCCCAAGTTTTTTAAGAGACAAACATACTTGATAACCAACAATTAACCTTATCTTTGACCTGAGTGATTATATCCTGATGGAATCCAAAGATTATGAAAATAGATGATTTTCTCACTTCTCTTCTGAGCTGGTTGGATATTTCCGAAAACTTTTTGAGTACGAGAAAGATTTTAGGTGTTATTGACGAGATGTTGAGGATGAGACTGGGCTGGCTGGACTGAAGGGCTCTTCAGCATTTTCCGAAACAGGGTGACTTGACTGACTTGACTGCATTCTGTAGACAACTCCAAATCTAAGCAAACAAGTCGAAGTGGAATCGCCCGATTTCAGGTTTTCCTATCAATGCAAGGAGATGGACTTGAATAGAAAGAAGATCTAGTTTCCTCTTGCTACAACTTACAAACAAACTCAGAGCTATTTACGATACTACAAGTAGGATGCAAGTCTGTTGGAATTCCATCGACTATTAATGTGTAGGTAGTGTTTTTTAAAATAATATGTAGGCAGACAGCCAAGGAAACATCTTCTATGGACATATCAACCACCAGAGAGATGCTGGACAAGTCTGACCTCACTCAGGCTGGCATTTAAAACTAGTTTTGTAGCTTCATGTTTTTCCAGTTTCAAAAACTTCTTTCCGGGATTCTCAATTTTGGCAGCTTCAATCTCTTGGCCAGTTCACATTACCTACTACATCAGTTCTCTTTTGATCCTCACTCAACATATAAACACATCAAGTGATGAATGTCGACTACCAGTATAATATCAACTATGTTGTAAGTGCAGTGTCTGCAATCTGCAAATAAAATTATAATAATAAATAGAAGTACATACAACTGGAAAGAGCAAGCGGTTTTCCTCGACTTGCACTTGAATTGTGATGTACTTACTACGACTGAAATCAGATGCGGTGTGCTTTACTTTGTACTCGAAAGACGGGTTCCTCCTCTAACCAAATAAACAAACTCATCTCGACTACCACTTACTTCACTACCTGACCCACTCGCCTTTCGATAACCATCCCATTATTATCTTTCCACTCTGCCCAACTCATCTTTCATCCTTTTCAATTACATAAATTCAGATTTGCTAAAAATTATGCGTGACATACGAGTTGTACTACTAATTGATCTATCTTAATTATGCAATATCGAATTTTTGGTAATATTGATAACTAAATGTGAGTTGTTAACATTTGGTTATTTTCAGCATATTGGTTAAAATTGTTAATTCATGTATCATGTATGTGCAATGATAAAATTCTATTATTTACAATGTTTAGGCATTTGTTTCGCAACAATTCTCTGGTATCCTTATCAATAGCATTTCATTTCTAAGTCCTGCCTGAGAGCATAGACGAGAATATGTTGAGCCTTTATTTATACTTTTACTTGGACGCGACAATGGAAGACGACCCGACGGAGACGGAGGAGGAGCAAGAGACATTCCTATCCAGGTGACAAAACTTGTGAAGAATATTATCAAAGACAGGTCAGAAGAGCGCAGTGTAGCGTGACACATTCGACCTAAGCTAAACCTAAGCCAGCAATCTAAGAAAGCATGCATGAAAATGAAAACCTACAGTTTACCATCTGACTTTACTGCATCAAACTCCATGCACACAATGCAGATGTGAATAGCAGTTTTAAATTGTAGCATACGAAGTGTTAAGTATACTATGTCTTTACATACAATAGGAATTTAGAAACGATGGATCATGATAGAATTAAGGAATTAAGTACGTAAGAGCTCAGATGGCCATCGGTGATCTATCTAGACTGCAGTTATTCATTTGTTCTTAAGAAGCAAGATATGGTTAGAGAAATGCATGTGTGGTGATCAGAAATGGCGCAAAGAGAAACTAGAGTAAAGGATTAAATTGGATTCCAAAAGATATTTCGAGGTTATTTGCGGCTTGGCTTGGTGGGTTTGCCTTCGACTAATAATAGCCTCAAAACTTTTTCATCATCTCTTCAATTATCACTTTCCAAGATTCAGATTTATTCCTCAGGTGATTTTAATTGTCTTTTATCCTTGTACCGCACGTATCCGAATCCACAAATTATGCTACACAATAATCTAAAACAGAATTCCACAATAATGAATTAATCATATCATCTTCAAGTAAGCCTTTCGCAAACATGTCCACAGGTGCACATTAAAATAAAAATATATCCTTTCCATATCCTTTTCCAATACACAACAATTTACAATTCCATTTAGTTTACTGCGAAGATTACCAGATCTGTAATATATCCAACATTCTTTTATTCGTAATTAAATTCCTAGGAAAGTCACTGCAAGGACGCATAAATTGCAATTGCAATCCTATTACTAATACAACAAAAAAATGCAATTTTTATGTGAACTCCTATCTACATATGGCACACACTCTGGTACATTGTTACAAAAGAGTTTCAAAACAAATAAGAACATTTCTGTGTCCTGTTTCATTCACGAGAAAAAATCTGAAATTCATGAATGTTATAATTGGCAATATAAAGAGGGCACAGGTAATAAAATGACGTAGGAAGATGTACATATTACGTATGGGCATCCTTCGAATGTCCCTAATTGCCATGTCCTTTACCGTTTTCTGCGAAAACAGATTTTCGTAGTTAGAATTTGATTGCAAAATTCTGCAAGTACGTAAGCACACTCATAAGCACGATCTTGTAACTACTCTTATACATTATGGTAAAAAGACAAAAACTATATTTTTTCTCCAGTGTACGGAGTACGGACAAGTCATTTTAATTGTGAAAGTTAAGCCACACTGGACATTGTCATCACGCTAGTAAATCAACTAAACAATAAAACAATTTCATCCGAAATAATCGGTCAATTGAAATCAAGAACTTACTGAACGAGTGTATTTTTCACAGCTATATACTTTCTTCTGCCAGGATTGGTAGGTATTTTGATTTTCCACAAATTCGTGTCAACCTATTTTAAACGTAGAACACATTTCGAAAAATGCCATTCTTAGACCATCGCTCTTACTTGTACAAACTTTTGCAAAGTGGCAAGCAAAAGTAAGTGAAAAGAGTAGCTCTAATTATGCATAGTTCAATTTTTGCCAGGAAAGACCAGATCTGTTAAATATTTAGGAAAAATAAATTGCTTTGGCTAATTAAAATTTTTATGGGATCAAATTAAATGATTGAGAATTAAAGTATTGATTTAAAAAATTACAGAATAAATATTTGTAATTTTTGCAATGCATAGGTAAACATTTGTGATGAAAATGAGACGCCGGGATTGATTGAAGCTGAAGTTTGGGCCGAGGAGAGGGATTAGCTCGAGTGGTTGCTGATTTTTGACGGTTTGTTTATTAGCCACATGAAGGTATGGCTTTTAGATCTTGTCTGTTTAGAGAAGACAAGTTAGAGGAGTTGACGTTCTGTTATTCAATCAAAGATTCTAAGTCGCAGCCAGGATAGCAGAGTCGGCAGAGAGTAACATGAAATATTCCGTCGGATTAGATTTGGTGTGTGTGTGCGGTGTGGCTGGGGTATTCGCCACGTCTGTCCGGAGTTGTGATGGCAGAGCATGACATGCATGGCATGGGAATTGGTTTGGTTTAGTGATCATGTCTCGGAAGAGAACAATGTGGCCCCATATAGAGATGAATAGACGATAGTAACTCATACTCCGCCTAACTAAAGATGCGCATCAGTCTGTCCAATGCAGTGCTTAGGCCAATCCAAATCGAATGCCGGACGCTTTGCGTGAATCACTATTCTTGACTTGTTTCAACAGATAGTACTTGTCTCTAAGTAAATATAGCTAGGACAGCACACCTTAAATCCTGCACTTGTTCCTCATTGCATTAAGTAATAAATGTAGACTTTTTATTGCTAGTCTCTCCCATAGCAGTTCCCAAGCATCTTGAAATGAGTGAGTGACTGACTGACGTTGGCTCTTCAAACTCCACTTCACTTGTCTCCATGCTTTCTGCACTTAAATATCTTATTGGTTGGACGTAGCTATAAAACCGTAGTCTAATGCAGATACCCAGAATACCTCCAACATCGCAAGACTAACCCCTTGGGCACCCAATCTGCAACATGGAGAGTTTATACTTACATTTCTTTATTATCAGAGTTTTACTGCTTTCTGCTGGTGCGACATGACTCGCGTACTAATCTGCTCATTCACTACTTTACACATGCAGAGATAACTATAGCTACATATAAGGCATGGCTATTAGCACAAATGCAAATAGATAAACAGGACAGTCAATGGAGTATGTAGGTAGTCAGTTGGAACTCTAATGATAAAATGATTTACTAAAATGAGTTCTTTATAGTCTCAATGAGATATGTCATAAAAACGAGGTTGATTGGCGTAATTAAATTTTCCTACATTCAGCCTCTTGGAGATTCGCCAAAGACATCAAAAGTGACAAAGCCAAAGACAACATAACACAATTGCACTCAAGACTAAGGTAAGCTGTTCAAAATACATAATCCAATTATTCGAGAATGACCAATCAAAATCTGGTGACATGCTTATTAGTATTTTCTATTTTGATTACCTATCTATACACAAATCCATATATTATATGGCTACCCAATACGACTTAGCAATCTATATATTAGCTATGATGACTGTGAGAATGATAACTGAAAGACAGAACACCTGCTTTGTCATGTGTCCACGTGCAGATCAAAGTTTTACAAGCAAGTGAAGAGTGCGAATGCAAATCCACAGTCAATTATTCACTACCTACCTACTTATCTGACTACCTGACTTTGTACTCGTAATAACTCGATAGAAAATGTTAAGGTTACCTTCTCTTGTATTTTCCTTGTCTTGGATTAGTTTACACCTTTGCTGTTTATTTGCACAAAGAAGCCAGCCCCTGTGAATGTGGTAACATCCATGTATTAGCATTTTAAAGTAGATAAAATCAGTCCCACTGCTAGGAAAATTCTTAATAGTTTAATGGATTTGGTAGGGACATTTGTTTGACTAGACTGGCTAGGCATATCTTATTATATCATCATTCGAATTTAGTCAGACGAATCAGATAAGAGACTCGGCTCGGCAGCAGTTATCTGTCTGTATATGTATTTGCTTTACAACTATCATAAAACGACGATGTCTATGTTTTGTCTCTTTCTCTGTTTGTCTGTGTGTAATCGTAAACTGAAAGCATAGGAGTTAATTCCACTTGTTTGGATAAGATAGACAGAGAGGCATGCAGAAGTCATATAATATTCTGAGCATGTAATTGCAATAATAAATTCTGCTGTTATTATATAAAAATGAGATATTTCCTTTTAATATCTACCTCAGAGTCATCCTGGTCACAATGCCTACCAACAACAACTATCCCTGGCAGTAGTAAAATAGTAGTTAAGTACCTCCACCATATTTTTGAGTTTAATAATGTTTTGCTTTTTTCTGAAGATGAAGAATTGTTGAGAGTGATAAGGGTTTAAATGGATTCAGTACAAAGTGAAGGAACTTAGTACAATAGCAATATTCTTTCTGATATTTATGGATGTACCTGATGATTCTGATTGATATAATAAAATAGAAAAAAGAGTCGACTCAAGTCAGATTCACAGAGTGAGTAAGTAATAAAAGCACAAGATTTGTTCCCAAGATTTCTCGCCTAGACAAGTCATAGCTGCAGTAGCGGAGT
>JABASH010002432.1:0-20181 GCA_019776445.1 Tomocerus maximus
ATGGGAGGCTCAATTTGGTGATTTCAATAATACTGCCCAATGTATCATTGACCAGTTTATTTCGTCTGGACAAGCTAAATGGGTTCGACAATCCGGATTGGTGCTTTTGTTACCTCATGGCATGGAGGGTATGGGTCCTGAACATTCATCTGCACGATTGGAAAGGTATGAATTCGCAAGACTTACATAGAATGAGATGAGATACACCTAATATATTATATCTTTACAAGGATTCTTGTTCGCTTGTTCCCATTTCCATTACTTAAGTAAATAATTTATTCTGCGTACAGATTTTTGCAGATGTCATCAGACGATCCAGATGTTGTTCCTGAACTCACCGACGATCTGAATATTCGTCAACTGCATGATATCAATTGGATTGTGAGTGAATTAGAGTGATTATAATCATGTTAGACGTTAAGTTAGTTTAGTAATGATAAGAAATGAAGCTAATGAGTAATTTTTTGATTTAAGGTTGCCAATTGTTCATCACCAGCCAGTTATTTCCACGTCCTCAGACGTCAAATTGCTCTGCCTTTCCGAAAGCCATTAATTATTATGACACCAAAATCTCTTCTTCGTCATCCTGAGGCCAAATCAAGCTTCACGGAAATGTGTACCGGTACAGTATTTGAAAGAATTATTCCTGAGAAAGATGGAAACCCAGGAATGAAAAAACTCATCTTTTGCTCCGGAAAAGTAATTTTTAGCAAATGATGTTCTCTTAGCATTTAGTCTTCGATGTTTGAATTATTATCTTTATAATATCTTGTTTGCAGGTTTTCTACGATTTGAGAAAAGCCAGAGCAGATCGTGGACTTGAAGCGGATGTTGGTATTGCACGTGTAGAACAACTTTCTCCCTTCCCATATGACTTAATTCTTAAGGAAGTAAACAAATACCCAAATGCGCGGTTAACGTGGGTTCAAGAAGAACATAAGAATATGGGAGCCTGGACTTACATTCAACCAAGAATGCGAACCTTATTACCTAATAGGGAGATCAAGTGAGAAATTGCCCTTCATTTTTTATACCTTTTTAATTATAATTCAATTTAATTTTTGGTTATTCATTGTGAAATTTTTGTTTCAGGTACGCTGGACGTGCAGTTTCTGCTTCGGCTGCAACTGGAAGTAAACATCAACACATGAAAGAATTAGGCCAATTGTACGATGATGCTTTTGCATAAGTTCTTAGCACTAAGTAACCAACAAATGTGACAGTTGATCATCAATATAAAGTTAGTGTTTGGAATTAAATAATATGACGAGTGTTAAGTAAATTTTAATGTATGCGATTGGCAGATTACAAAATATTGGTTTGGAATTTAAAATGGATTAGAGTTTGTAGTGGTGACATAGTAATTAATTATTATCAGAGAGTAATTAAAATATAGTAAGTTCAGAGTATACAAACTGTGAAGAGAAGACGTTTAATGGAATAGCTTGCCAGATGTGGAAGTTCAAAGTTCAAAACTGTTTTACTTGACTAATGGCGATAATGACCACGTCAGTAAATGAAGTGAAGCATGAGTCAATTGTTATTACCTGTGAGTAAGAATCTGTTTTCTTTGATATACCTGAAAATAAATTATATTGACTTCCTGGCATCTAGAGGGATGGAAGTTGAGACAGTCAGTTGAAAAGTTTGTAAAACTTTCAACCTAATTTATTGTTATTGTTAAAATAAATTAGTTTGTAATAGTCGATCGTATCTTAAGTAGAAAGTACGTACTTATTATTGTAATAAAGAGTAATGCCGTGTAGACTGTTAATGTATTTAATTTCAAACACATTTGATATAGAAATACTGTAAAGTAAATACTTACACTTCTCAAACCTCACTCGTGTGCACCGCATCAAAGAATATTGTTACAACAAGACGCTTAATGAAATAAAGACCTACCTACACTATGCAATTATTATTAGTCTCTGTATAAGTTATTAAAATCCTCAGTAGACTTTTAGGAGATCGAGTAATTATTATTTTGTGCAAACAAAAGGTTGATTTTCGATATTTAACTCATTTTATTCATCACAGATTTTATGACACATTTTATTGAATCTTGGCTGATGTGCACTTTCTTAGAATTTTACTCCAATGTTGTCCGACATGACAGGCTTCTGGTTCGCCAGTACTTTTCGCTGTTATGCTATACAAATAACAGCTTATAAGGACCATAAAGATGGCAAACGGGAAAAGTTGATACTTCATTTGACCTTAGGTTCTTTGCGGACAAAATACAGATACAATCAAGATTTATTTTAATACAGACACACCCCTTTTTGGGATAAATTGATTTATTTTTTATATATTTACTTGAGACGAAAATGCAATTCTTTACCTGTTGGGATTTCTATATTGGAAGAATAGTGATTTGGATTGGGGGTATTGACACTCGTCAGTAGCCAGGGCAGTACTACCATTAAATTATCATGTCATGTCCATTTTTGTGTTATATGCAAAGTACAGCGCTCACCTCAACCACCATCAGATAAGAAGCTTAGTGAGAGAATACAATGATGATGGTTGTTACCGCACCTCTTTAAATTGACATTATCATATTATGCTCATGTTGAATTTGAAAATTATTCTGAAGGAAAAAGTCCATAAATTATTTTTGCGGCTTCCGATGACATTATTTTAAGAAATGAGTAGAATGCATGTTTTGTAGCTTTTTCTTTTCACATATCTGTATCAACTTTATCATACAGATATAACGTTGGTTGATGGTGTCATTGTGTCCAGAGTTGACCTTCAAGGATTTTGTCCTTACCGTAAATTGACTTTATTTGCAATTTGTATGCACATAATGATAATAATATTATGTTACCAGTATGTCATTATGATAATACTATCCCATTTATGTCTGTGTAAAGTATAATGCAATTGACAGATTATTGGCATTTGGCACCCAGCGTATAGTACAACCTTGCAAACAGTTTTAGACACCCGACGAACCTGACGGTAGTATGGTAATGAAAACAATTAAGTACTGCCGAGATGATTTTACTTTCAAATGTCAGTAAGGTGTAAATATTTATACAGTTTTAAAAATGTTAGCACAAATCTCCATCTCTGTATATGGAATGAGAAGGGAAATTGAGAATAACACATTTATTATTGAACTTATACATGCTATTTATATATCTTTAGATTAACTATGCATGCATAATGATGCATACACAGACTACAGACAGAACAATAACTTGGTTTGGGTATCAAAAATAGGGAAGAGATGAATATCGAAAACATTATTTCATTATTACAATTATGGTACAATGAATTAATCGATGTATGCAAAAATAAAAAGTTGGTAAAGTACAAAAATCTGCAGTTTTCCCTTGAAAAGTAGGTAAATAAATCTATGTTGCTTCCTGTAGATATCTAAATGTAATTTGCCAAAGTCAAACTAAAGTATCTGTAGTCGGTGCAGAGTAGACGTTTGTACTTCAACTTATGAATCGATATGTATATGTAGAAGTTGCAATTAAACAACAAGAATATTTAAGTGTAATTTTTGTGTCTGGTTCTCTTCTACTGCGTCTTTACTCTATATTATGGTGGAAGTATGGAAGTAAAGTAAAAGTGTTCAGACGGAAAATCTTGTCATATTTTAGCCAGCCTTGGTTCCATTATTGTAGTAATTTATCAGCATTTTAGTGTAGTATTTCCTCAATTTTGGAGAATAAGTATACCCACAAAGTTATCTTTAGCTCGTGGAGTTTGAGTTCATGCAGTTCATCCTTGCAGTTATTTTGTCAATCATCAGATTAGAGGGGCAAAGCAATGAATGCATAAAAAAATAACAGTTATGGTATTTTTAGTATTCTGGAGGATAATATCAATAAAATATCTCATAAAATTACCATATTGTCGCATTCATACTATATAAAAAGAAATATACTCTACCAATTAAATTACTTGATTGCATCTGTCTACTGTATGATAAAGAGTTTCGTATTTACAAAAGGTTGCGAAAACAAACTGACTTTAGCATAATGGTGTTTTCGGGCCATAAAAATTGGATGACTGTTATTCTTCTGGGAAGTTTATCCATGACTAATGGAAAAATTCAACTGCATTCAATTCGTACTGAAAGTTGGGGGAACGCGAGCAGCGAGGAATTACATAATATATCAGTTAATTCTTCTCCGGAAATTGATTTAGAATCCGACAAGGTACACAAAGATGCCGAATCTGAAATGGAAAAACCGCAACTTGAACTTCCGGTCGATGAATGCAGTTCTAAATACGCTGAACAACACGCTGTAGTCACTCGGTTGAGCTTATATCCCCCCTGCGAGGGGGAGGGCCTTGGAGAAGGAAGACGTTGTATTCTGAAAAGAGATGTGGACTACTACTTAAATGGAACTCTCATCCCGAATATATTTTCAAAAAATATGACACTCCAAATCAATCAAGTGGATCCAAATTTTGGCTTTGACACCCAACTTCACCCAGTAAAAACTTTTTTAAATTTATTTTATAATTTTGTAAAAACTTGAACTAAACTTGTTATAAATATTTAGCGTAAAAGTCTATGCGGAAAATATGGAGTAGAATGTCCGATGGAAGCCGATATCCCAATTGACTTTTTGTTCACTGGAAAATTTCCTCCAAGCTTTCCTCCTTTAAAACTCATTGTGCGGATAATTGTTTATGCTGACGATGATGCTATTATTACTTGCAAACAACTTCCGTTAGACATCCAGTAATTTACTTTCATTCTTAAAAAACTAACATTTACAATATTTTCAAATTTTTTATAACAATAAAAGTAATACGATTTCATAAACTATGCACAAAACATCTAAGGTGACTCATCAATACATACAAAATTAAATATTAGCCCTTGAAAGGGGTAGTTGTACATAAATTATGACATCCAGGATATAATCGTAAAAATTGCTCCAAATATTACATAATTTGATTTATGCATTGATTGTTCTGACAAGTGCCCTTATTACCACAGGGAGTATTCTCAGGTACAGAAGAAAACAAGTTAATCTTTTTAGAAATTCCCAGCTCGTCTATATTTATTAAGCACACGAGACTTCGACATAAAAATGATCCCACCTTTGGGCCCAATGGTGCTACAGTTGCATTAGAACTTTTCAACCACTTTTGACAAATTTCAGTCATAGTTAATAATTCCGTGGTATTTCTATTTCCTGGATAAACCTGAATAAATGGATTTAATTCTCTCTGATGAATCTTCAAACAATTTCCTTCATTTGATTCGATGTAATCTTTCATGGATTTCAAAGTGCACACACTAAAATATGCGTGGTAAGAAGAATCAAAATAACCCAGTGAACCCATAGCATATCCTTCTTCTTTGAAACAATCCAAAGACTCACCACTTCCATCGTGGTCTGCCCCCAAATTATGGGCAAATTCATGAGCAATATTCTGATACCCGCCATAGAATCCATCGTCTTCGACCACTATGGCAGAATATGATTTCTTTTCCTCAGAATTAGTGTAACAAGCTCCTTTGGAAAAGCCTTGAGCAGATAAGGAATTAGATTTCCCTAATAAAAGTAATGCCAAATCGTGTTTCGGAATCGTGCCGTTGTTTTCAAATAACCACCTTGAAAAGTCAGTGAGAGTCTCTTTCAAATCTATTGTTCCATTGCTTAGTATGTTATTCACGATAAAGAAGTTCGTTTTCTCAGAAGAAGGAACTGCAAATATTCCAGAGATTTCGAACCGTATTCTTGGATCAATATAATAACCGAAGCGATTATTAATAGTGAGCATCAACACAGCAATATATTCAATGATCTCAGTTATATTTCCTCTGTACATATTGCTAAAAAGTTCAGAGTCAACCACAACGAAAACTTGAGCCAATGCAAATGTTATATTCTCTTCAATTTTCTCATCTTTGTCAACACCAGAACTAAAATTATGCCAAGTAGATATATTTTGACCGAATGCCATGAAATCTGAAGTTAAGTCTGTATTATTCATCTTAATAGCTACTATCTTCGAGTTTTGGGTGTCATTGTCATTATTAATTGAAACAAAAGCAATATTTTGTACCACACCCACAATTTTTATACCCTCAACTGTCATATTTAAGGACAAGGCTGCACCCTGATCGGGATTGATATAGTGACGCTTTTGCATCATAGCTAATGCCTTTTTACTTGGAGTTGAGTCAATGTGTTTAGTACCATTTCCAGCTAATAACCGAAATTGAAATTTAGTAGAAAATATAGAGTTTCGAGTTCTTGCTACAAACACTGTTAGTTTAGTATCAAATAAATCAGTTTTTAGGGCCGCAAACACTTGAGATTCATGGCCGTAGAGCAAATACTTTTTTAAGACCTTTTGATTCTCTAATAGGTTTGGGAAGTTTAACTGATTTTCTGTAAATGACACAGATAAGGGCACATAGACAACTGTTAGCACAATTATGGTAAAACGACGAAAACTTAAACTGTCAGAGCTCATTTTGGGCGTATTAACAAAAATAAAACTGACTTTATGAGTCCATTTGCCCGACCAGGAAATCAGAAAACACTTACACTTTATTGCAACTTTATTTTCTAGCATTGATATATTCAATAAAAAATATTACCTACAATGGTTTTTAAAAATGAAAGCATTGCGGTTGTTGACTGCTTAAATTATTATTTTCAGTCCTACTTTTTGGTCAGCAAGAATTTAATGAATTTGAAAACCCGATTCGCGATACTGATATTCAGGGAGACGCATTTTCAAAACAGAGGAACTTTCTCCTTCCCATTTGTATTAATCTTATTATGAAATATTTTCCCTCGAAACTTTCTTCCTCATTTTTTCCAACAAACACCTTTTTCCAGTACAAATCGTGTTTAAGGGCTACACTGTGTATTCCTTATTCCACCGTTTTATATGAGACAGGACTAGCTTACGAAGTTTCGAAGAAACAAGGACAAGCTTACGAAGTCTATGCAACAATTTTTAAGTTTTATGATTTTTGGGCTATTTTTTATTATTTTCCAGGTTTCTTTCTCAGAACTTTCACAATTTTGGCTCTGATGAAGGCTTAGCTAATTGTAATGTAATTATGAATACACACTGCAAACATAACTTGAAAGGGTTATAACATTAATATTGCATTATTATTTTTGTACATTGTAGATGGTTTTATGTAATGTATACAGTTTCTCATAAATTAGACAATAAACACAAAAAATGCACAAACCTAAAATTGACGATAAATAAAATTAGTATGAAAGATCTTTTATCAAAGTGCATACAAGAATATGAATTTGGAAACTTCTTAGCATGATATCCCTTTTGAAATTCAGTTAACATAAATACAAAAACAAATACCTATTTAATTGTACTATGTGAATTAGAGTATTAAATACTACAGAGTTTAGAATTCCAAAGCAAATTCATCGCCAATTCCATACTGGACGACTTGGAATCCACTTTGAAGAGTGCAGTTAGGACCTCCGACAATATTAAATGTTCTGTCAGAGCCCATGTAAAGACCATGAACTCTCAATGCATGATCAGAGACCCAACCTTGAATAATTTTACGGCTCAGATCCGTAGCTCCAACGGTAAGAATGACCTTCCCAATTGTGAAGACCTTCCCTGCCACCGTTGCCACTCCAGCCAAAACTTCCTAAAACACTTGTCGCAACAACACCACCTGCCACTGCAGTTAAGGCCGCCAATGAAATCAGTGTTATTGGGAACACAATATCTTGAACAGTTTCATATCCGTTTTGTCCGTTCCACAGTCTTGATTCAAGAGAAAACCAAACCTTTCCAACCTCTCTAGACGGAAAAAGTTACAAATCAATAAAGTGATTATTAATAGTACTTGTAAAAATATATTACGAAACAAAGAAACATTATTCAGTATATAAAGCAGCACGTAGTAACATTTTGTGATATAACTGATATTAGATCTGTATTTCTGTAGTCATAAACTAGGATTAATAAGGCAACGGTTAAGAACAAATGTTTCGCATGCAGCAATGTCGCTATACCTAATATCATAATTAAGTATGTAGTTAATAGCATATTTGCTGCCTCAAACTCATTATGGCACTAATTTTACTGTTTTACTAATTGATACAATTTATGCTCATGCAGGTAATTTATGCTACTTAATTCAAGCAGATTGCAGACATGCAGATGTGGAAACAGATCTCACCTTTGAATACATTCGTTGGGCATCACAGCATTTTCGAAGTAGAGAGGAGTTAAGATGCTTCATTGCTATATTTAGAACACAACTCGTTTGATTGCAGATAGATACAGTAGATCCCATTGTTATGTATTTATAGTGTTTATTTGAAGTACAAAAGTTCGATATGATTTTAATATGATGCGTAGAATAATTTTCTAGTATCAAATGATATGCTGACTGTCGCTGTTAAATGGTGAGCAAACTAACGCCAAGATTGAAAATGCAGTCTTACAATTGCAGTGCATGCGAGGCAAACCCTAGAATTTAAGTAGTTGTCTTAACTGCTAGTTTAGGTGAGCTAGGTTCTGTAAAATCTTTCAAATTCCTTGAACTTGTTGTGTACACACACAACCATAAGTATTCCTAAATACACAGAGTTTACGGGTACTATTCCCCTTACTAGATGCTTCGTTTAAATTCTAAAGTGATGGGTTACATCTTGCAACCGAAAAATTGACTAGTAAAATGCAATGGTTAAGCGATAAAAAAGTATTAGTGAACTTATATGATACATATATATATAGCTACTATGTTGGCATACAATCACGAAACGCAAAGTAGGAATTTTATTTCATATATATTTTCAGCTTACCTCAAACAAGACAAGGATTAGTTGCCCCAAAACTTCAACTAATATATCAACCAAAAGTTCTTAATAAGTCCCCATACCATTTTAGGAAACACGGAGACAGTCTTCACTTAAGAATTTGAATAAGGTCTGCCCTGTGCCTTTAGTAGGTTAATTGTTTATTTTTGGAATCTGTAGCATTGCATGTGCACTTTCGTCTTATCTTAAATATTTATTATAGATATTATGTACATAAATTTCAGTTTCATATAAATATATAAGTAGTCAATATAGATTCACACCTGAGAGGAATTGGTAAGGTAGACTATGCTATATGACTTGTACTGTAACTACTGTCTGTCTGTACCTCTTTAAGCCGCAGTTTGCTTAGAGTAAATGTACAATATTAATGCTAACACATTTAATTCACACCTAATAGTAGCAACACTGTATTGTGTCGCTTCATTAAGAAATATACTNTCGCTTCATTAAGAAATATACTAACTATAATACTTGACGCATTCCTACATTTCCTACTCTAATCCCCACTCTTGACAGTTGGACTGGATTATATTTTACTGAATAAAATTGCATGCATTACTAATAAATTATAACAAAACAAGATGTGTATCTCTTATTCGCTCTTATATAATTGGTACTGTTATATTTATGCATGCATGTACCAAAAAAGCAACTGGACCATCCATCTATTCAGTTTACTTACAATTTCTGAATAGATAGTTAATTAGAACGTAATTTAGTAGCCACTAAAGCATGAATGAAAAATATGTTCCCGAATAAGTTATACCATGTTATACTAGCATTCGTTTACGTATGGCGTAACATACTTTATATGAATACTAGGTTTGTATAATTTTTGTTGATGTATTATCAGCATATTTCAGTGTACTAGGCTGTATATGTTCATAAGTACACAGTGAGCACCCGTCCTTCCCTTTAGTCCACTTTTGCCTCTTCTGTTTTGTCTTGGAAGGGGACTTTGCTTCCTCAACTTTTACACAATGTTCTCTTTCTAATATTTTTCTGATCTGCTTTCTACTGTGTACATCTTCAAAATGTTGAAGACCAAACCCAATCTCTATCCTTACCATAACTATATTTTGTTTGTAATAATAATAATAATACATATTACTATTTGGACTAAGCACTATGATTTAGTCGAGAGTTTACTACTAAAATGTCCGTATGCACCCAACATATACGTACGTATACATACACACTACACTGTATAGTAGCATATTGAAGCATAATGTACCATTTAGTAATCATTTTTGTTCGGATTTCTTTGTGACACATGCACTTCCTTTATAGTACTCCTTATCTAACTGGATTTTAGCTTGACCTTCATGTGCTGACTAAACAGAATTACTAATTATTGTATCAACTTGTATATGCTTCTAACTAAATTCAGCTTTAGGGTGCATTTGGATTGTCGCTCCTGTGTACATTATATAATCGCCTCTGAAACTTAATACTTTTAACAATCATCAAGCCCGCATTGACATAAAAGTTACATACAAAAATCAACTGAATGCGGTCTTGGCCACGGAAACGGCGGGTTGTCTGTAAATAGCTTAAAAATACATAAAAACGCAATTTAACTAAAATAATTCCAAATGCCCGCCTTAACACACATTACATAAATTTACAATTGCCACACAGGTTTTCATGAATCCAGGAACAGGGACAAAATCCAGGAACAAAATACGAAGAAATGGTAAACATTTTTGTACATCAAATAGTCTAAAGCTACAATTTGTCTCATTTCGCTAGAAGACATTATAATTATATGTCTGCAAGTTTGAATGTGTATGTAAATAGCCTAAAAGCGATAACCTTAAACTTGCTTTAATGACAATTAAGAAGGATTACCACTCGCACAATGCTCAGTGGCTTATCTTCAGTTTATCATTCCGAAATGTAATAGCAAGTTGCATGAATGCACTGTGTTTGTAGCTGTGTGTGGGCATACTAGTATTTACATTGAACTGGTGGTATCAGTAAGCAATGAATAAGTAAACAGAATACAAGTATGGACACACATAAAGTAAGAACATTGTAAACATGTAAATATATCATTTCTTTATGAAGGAGTTCTCTATAATTTTATTTCTCGTGCCTTGCATGTGTAATATTAATACGTATGTGATGTAACATTTGACACTTCTTCAGAGAAGTATTCAAATTCTCTCCATTTTTATCATTTGTTGCAACATCCTAAAACGAAGTTACATAGTGAGGTACTAACTATCTCGACATACCGTTCCCTACATTCATGGATTCATATGCCTCCCTTTATCCAATGGCTATAGTTAGGTATTTCTCAACTCTGTTGATGCAAGGGAGTCACTAATACACAAAAAAGGTTCATCTACACTTATATCAATGTCATGGACTGTACCTCTGCAGTTCATATGTTTTTCCTCATACATAAGCACAAAGGGATGCAGACTCAACTGCTTGGAGCTTTATAATTTAGGTTCACTTCTGTGGCGATGCTGTATATGTACAGTTATTTTCACTAAGCCTATTGAACCTTGTTTCCCTAATATTATTACTTTAGCTTTCTACATTAAATAACACAAACTTCACATGATTTGGATTCGTCCTTTGACTCCTTAACCTTGAAACACAATGTAATATTTGTCAAATACATACCTATATAACAAATTGGACAATTAGATACTGCCAATCACGTAATATTTTATATGTGCAATGAAGGACTTTTGTAAATTCTTAGCCAAACTAGTTCTTGTTATTGTGGTAGTTGTACTCATAGTAGTTTTAGCCAAAAAGTTTAATAACACATCAGATTCAGTAGACAGCAGCGACGAAAATGTTTACCATTACCCGGGGTAAGGTTATAATTATGATCATTTTTGTCATTATAAATACCATGTAAGGACTTCGGTAAATACTGTCTGTTTAACGTTTAATATTGAGAGAAATAATTGTTTATGTCAGGAAAGTCTGAAAGGGATGATATTATTTTTGTTTCAATTTTAGTACTGTTGGTAGACAAGGGATGAAAATGCATTACTCAACGGAGACGTAAGACCCAAAGCTCATTACTATATTGTATGTAGATCTTATGAAATCATAGCTGTGTTATAGTAGTAGACCCCTTTAGTAACTAGACGGGATTAGTTTTCACCCTTCATTTTCAATTGTCAGAGCTTTTCCAATGCTTTGCACTACGATTTCCTATTTTGTAAAGACCTGATATGAATATTCCTGAGATCTGTTCTTTCTAAACTGCTTTGCAATTATATAGGTACAGATATACGCTTAAGATTGATAATGAATAATGACACATATATGATTTGCAACACTGACTATATTTTCCTGTGTATAGGAGACTGTCACCATCGGATAAAAATGCGTCCAAGAATTTCGAACGGGCATTTTCAAACTTAGCAGAAGATTTGATGAGGGTTGAACATAAGGTACCTTTCCTGGCAGATATTTATTTAATAATTCATTTCATAAGTAATTTCAATAAATGTTTAATTTCTGTAGGTAAATTCCCAAGAACGATCGATGAATGAGGCGTTATCGCAAACAAACGACAATATTTCAGCTCTGAGAGAAAAGCTAAACTCGCTGAATATATCGTTATTAAGAACAAGCGGAAAGGTAGGAGTAGGAAATTTCATATCTATTCAGCTGCTTAACATATTTTTAATCGTATAAAACTCATCTTCATTGCAGAAAGAGATGAAAGTATTTATTGATCTTTAGAAAGAGGTTGTGGACACTGGTGCAGTAAAAAGTAAAGAAGAATTTAGATTTCCATTTGCTCCTTTGGACAACAGTTGCTACGAACCGTTCAATACACAAGTACTTTCTAACAGTTCTCAGGAGATTGCTAATAAAAGCATGCAAATAAAACCTGTGGTGAGTTGAGTATGTACATCTTTGCACCAAAACAATGGTTGTGCAATTAATGCCAAGGATTTGCCAGATTTTATTTGTATACATACGTTATACTTGTTCTTCCAGATTAAAAGTACAACTAGCCAGCCAGAAGCTACGAACAATATGGACCTAGAAGAAAATAAACTTTCTACTGCAACTTGTATTTTAATCGTACCAAAACCTGTAATTTAATTTAACACGTTCACATTTTCTTACTATTGAAAACAATGGAGTAAATGTATTAATCCCTTTCGGTATGCAATTTTAATAGTCGGTACCTTTAGATACGAAAATCAATTTAAGGAAACCAAACGAAGACTATAGAATCAGTGTTGCAGGATTCGTTCCTCCCAGATCTCTCGAGTTAGCTAGTTTTATTTTTATATATTTAAAATATAAGTTTACTTATGACATTATTTTACGAAAGAATTATTATTGGTGCTGATTACAGATTTATCATTGACATATGCATTGACACAAAAATTTTATTGCATATCAATCCCAAATTTGGAGAGGGTAAAGTTATCTTAAATTCGCATGATACATACTGGGATGAATCTAAAGAAAAATATGCTCCTCTCAGTGGAATGTACCCTGGAAATAAGTTTCAGATCGTTGTCACTCTTCAAAGCTCTCTATTTCAGGTACTATACCACGTAGTTAAAACTTTTTGGTAAATGGAGCAATATGGGTGTATTGATAAATATAGTATAATGTATTCTTGGAATGAAATTTTATGTTTTTACAGGTTGAAGTAAACAATGGGGCAGTCGCTTTATTTCAGAATAGAATAAACGACACAACATCGATGTCAAGACATGTACGAATACGAGGGGATGTTACCCTGAGTTTGTTAACCTTTGAGCTACTTCACGAATCTGAGTCAGAAGGCAACTCATCAGTTTCCAATGACTTACTGTCGTTTCCATTTATGCTTTGATAATAAACTTCATGCATCTTTATTAACGTCTGTGCTGGTCTACAAATATTAACTCATACTATTTACTTTTACAGTAAAATATGCAACTTTTCAAACACCCACGCTTACAAATTGATATTATTGAGTCAGTTTGTTTCTAGCCCTATGAAAAGAACTTGTCTGTAGGAAAAAGTGATGACAAATCGAATAATTATCAGTACTGAGTCAACTTTTATTAATATTAAGTTTCGCCCTCTTTAGATAGGGAACAAATATTATATTTAAGGGCCACTACGGTTACTTTTCGCTGTTATTGGACAAGACCGTAAAATCGCGTTTCAATATGAAACGTCAACTCAGGCCTGTACTAATAGACTCATTCAATTAATTATAAAAGGCTTTTATTCCGAGTACTTATTCAAAATACTTAATGCGTTTCATTTTCCTGACGATTTGTGGTCTATATACCTATAACGTATTATCGAAGTATTTACAGAAACATGTATATATGAATGCCGAGTCCTCGTATAAGAAACTTTAGATTTAAAAGAAAATAGAAGATTCTACAACATAAAATAAGATCTAGGATTTAGTATTTTCTCTTTGGAATTAACTTAAATACTGAAGTATTTATACAGATTTTATTTACATTTTCAAGAAAATAATTAGTTTTTCATGACGCCTCGGTTTTTAGTTTTTAGTCAAGTTCCTCTTCCCATCCCAATATTTTTGCAAGTTTCCTGACACCGTCATCGCAGTCTCCTAAAAGAGCAACGTCGCGGTTTGCAGGACTTTCAAAATCCAATCCTTTTCCAATGAACTGACTAGCAAGACCAAGGTCGAAGTCCTCAGTGCTTCCAAACTTTTCCAACAATTGTCCCAGGAGTGAAGTATTGATTGTGCCAGCGGTTTCTCGGTTTATAAATAATCTCGGAATATCTTCTGAAGGCCTATGCATAATTAATAGCTTATTATATATTTTATTATAAATAATATAATTTAAAGCTTTGATACACAAAAATATTATATAAATGGGCAGTGTGATCGTATGTACCTACTAAAATTAAAATCGTAAGTAGGTACTTTACTTACTTTTCCACGAGAGACGCAAACGGCTGGACAACCAAAGATGTGCCCATGATAATAAGCAAATCGCATTTGTCGAAATCATTAGACGCACATGTAAAGAATTTCGTTGGAAGTCTTTCTCCAAAGAAAATCACGTCTGGTTTAATTACAGACTCGCATTTGGTACATTTTGGAACTTGATCAGATTGTATTTTTTCTGAGCGAAAGAAATTTTTGATAAATTCTTGCAAGTCCAATTAACAAAATCAAAATAATTTAATAAACCTTTCATCCAATCAAAGGAATATTCCTTATTGCAGGTGGAGCTGGTACAATGGGAGGTGTAAAATGTTCCATGAGCTTCCACTATCTTATCATCCGGAACACCTGCTTTTCTTTCTAAGCCATCTATATTCTGAAATTATGTTTTAAAATAATAATTAATATTTTATGATTCCACGATATATATTATCTGCTCATAGAGTGATAAGATTTTATCTCCAGTTAAGCGTTTTCTGCACCTGTGTGTAATGACGCAACAGTAATCCTTTCTTATGGAGCAACTGAACAAATCGATGAGCGACAGTTGGCTCGAATTCTGTTTGTAATAATTGTTTGGCCAATGCGTAAAATGGTTTAGGATTTTGTCTGAAAAATCCAATATCAAAAACAATTCGTGGGTCTGTCAAATTGAATTTTTTCTGCATACTTGAATACAAACCAGACTTGAATACAAGCAAATTGTATTCATACCAGAATTGCATACTGCAAAACTCTGGAATTCCTGCAGCTTATTTAAAAAATATGAAACTTGTGTTATTATTACCATACACTTATCACTAATATTATACACATTATTAGCATGAATGTTGAAATATTAAGTATACATGTTGAGATCCCAGCTCCAGTCATCACTACTATATTTTTACATTTTTCCGATTGTAAGTAGTTTGCGACACACTCCACAGTAGGATCATCTAAAACCTATATGTAAAAGTAAATTAATCATTGCTGCTAAAAGTTTAATACTATTTGGAAGAATCTAAACTTATAATAAGTGGTTACTGGTTACTTGTGCCAATTTTTCAATTTCACAATACTTGGAATGTGCAGATTTACCTTTGGCTTTGGTGAAGATGATTTTATGTTCAATCTTAACAGAAGTCCACTCATGAAGCTGCTGACACCTGAGGCTTCATCTTCAGCTGCATTTTTTGACTCGTCTTTGCTACTGTCACTTTTTCCTGTACACAGAAAATACATATTGCCATGAAACAAATTGACAAATTTTTGATAGCTATATACATTTAATTGTGATCATACCCGGCTTATCTTTGTCCCTCATAATTATACAATTGTGTTGGTGTATGGGAAATGTATTATTCATAGCGTGTCTGTCGATCTTCGACTTAAATCTCTTTTCCTTGAGCAGAAAATTGAAACTTAGATGAACATTAATTAAGCAATAGAATATTATTTATAGCATAACAGCATATTTCTCTAGAATAGTTTTTGTGTGATTACTTTGGATTGCCTGGATTGTCTGGAGGAATGAATTTTATTTCTTTTGCTCGAAGATTCACAGAGAAGAGAGCGAAGAAACGTCTGGTTTTTGAAAAGGTTTCGCCAATTGCAACGGAAGTGGATCTCAACCTCTAGGTTAACTCTTTACTTTACTCAAACCAAAGCCTACAGCAGCCGTATAATTCACTGTATGTAACCCAAGTAAGTGTTATGAGTAAGTGTATGAGTAAGTGTATGAGTAAGTGTATGAGTAAGTGTATGCATAATGTGATACAAACTATAGTATATTATTTCCTATTGTGCCACGTCATTTTACTGCAGCTTTAAAAACAAACTTTGGATATTTATAATTGATCTACTTTGAGCTTATTTTTGTCACTGTTGAATTTCTTCGATTTTTGTATGTACCCTGAGTTTGTTAACCTTTGAGCTGCTTCACGATTCTGACTCTAGTCAGAAGGCAACTCATCAGTTTCCAATGACTTGCTGTCGTTTCCATTTATGCTTTGATAATAAACTTCATGCATCTTTATACATAAACTCTGTGCTGGGGTACAATATTAACTCACTTTATTTACTTTTAGAGTAAAATATGCAATTTTTCAGAAACCTATGCTTACAAATTGATATTATTGAGTCAGTTTGTTTCTAGCTTAATGAAAAGAGATTGTCTGTAGGAAAAAGTGACGACGAATGGAATAATTATCAGTACTGAGCCCATTATTTATTAATATTAAGTTTCACCCTCTTTAGATAGGGATCAAATATTATAGTTATAATGCTAAATGGTAGAATCATGTATTTAGATTAGATTTCATATTATTTTTAGAACTCAGAGAAAAACAGCAAATCTCAAAATTTTACCTCAATCTTGAGGTTTAACAGTGTTCTTACTTTTTTGGTGTTTCTGTGTTGTTACAAGGTGGTAGATTCTTTCCATGGTTGTCAATCTGATCCAAAAGAAATAAGCAATCTTCTTTCGTCAGTCCAGAACTATGCAAGACCATTTTGAAAAACAAAGGAGTGTCTCCTATCTTCTCTGAGTCGGTTATTATTTCACAATCGTTATGAAGTGCAGTTAGCTTTAGAGCGACTATAACCATTATTCCCTTCAATATTAACTCGGCCATTAGACATGACGTGTGCTGAAATTAAAATAGTGATAATTCATTTTCAGTGCTGCAATTTCCAACGGTAATTCTAAATTCATTTTTAGTAACCTTTGAAAGTTGTTGATTATACTCCTCTGACGTTTTGTCGAGCTTTCTCAAATGCGGCGGAACATAGTAGAAACAAATGTTAGTACATTCGAATTCCTCAAGAAGAGGTATAAAAGAGCCATCGATTGCCTGGCGCCGTTTCAGCTCCTCCATGACAAACTTGGCATTCTCGTATACATAGTCAACGTGCTGGCCCATAACTTCCAATCCCTGGATATTATGGAAAATTACACATAACCTATTATTCCTATCTTATCGTAGTATAGTACTTAAAATATTATGAAAATTTACTTTAGCTTTCCATTGCATCCAAAATTTCACAACATCAGCTCTGCGGCTACATTGAAAATGTTTTTCCATAGTATCATCTTCTGAGTCTTCTGAATTGAAATGTTGCTCAATCTGCTCGAAGTTTACCAACGAAGGTCGTCTTCGATCAAGGGGATTAACACTCATCAAGGAGGAACGACGCTGCATTTGCTCCACATTGATTAGAGATGATCTCCGGTTGACAACCTGATCGCTACTCATCATAGAAGAACGACGTTCCATTTGTTCGAAAGTTATTATCGAAGGACTTCGGGAGAGATCCTTGCTCTTCATCGGTGATCCTAGGCCGAAAGTTTCCTTTAGTATACCATTGTGTCTTGTTACGAAAGTCACACACGTTTCGCAAGAATTTTGTATCTTATGCTGATTCCATGTGAAAGAGTCAGAGCTATAGATATTAAAAATTATATTATAAATGGAATTATCAAACATTTTCCTTAAATGCATGAACTTAAAATATGATGCTACTACTATAACTTTACAATTCCACTCCTCTAAGACGAAATCGTTGATTCTTAGACACTATAACCCCTCCTCCATAGGCTCCATCGACGTGAAACCACAATTTGTGTTTTCTGCACACCTCAGCTATTTCCTCAAAAGGATCGAATGCTCCCAATATTGTCGTTCCTAAATATAATCAGCCACAAACCATAACTCCGTCATTTCCTTCATTTCTACAGCAAATAGCAATTCATATCGTGAAGCTTACATGATAAATGATAAAAGCTTCACGATATGAAAATAATGATAACTGAATGATTTGTTATGTTCAATTTCAAGATACTGATTTGAATGACTAACCTGCAGTAGCACCGACCATTAACGGAATTTTCTTCTGGGCCAAAGCATCATTAATAGCCTGTTTTAGGGCTTCAATGGACATTTTTCCATTTTCGTCTGTATCCACCTTCACTACATTTCCGGTGCCAAATCCTGTATGGAAAATGAAATAGTTAGTAGAGAATTTCGGACATGAAAACCTCCAACTGTGACACGGCAGTCAGCTAC
This sequence comes from Tomocerus maximus, assembly GCA_019776445.1. NCBI lineage: Eukaryota > Metazoa > Arthropoda > Collembola > Entomobryomorpha > Tomoceridae > Tomocerus > Tomocerus maximus. The sequence goes on from JABASH010002432.1 coordinate 18,786, forward strand.
GTACATAATTTGTAATAATAAATGTAGAAAATGTTAAAATGGGACCTTCGAAAAAACCAGCTTTGATGTAAGAGTAATGGCTATCTTTGGAAACAAAAACGACCAAGGGTGCCAAATGCAGCATTCCAATTTCTTTGGTTTCAGGAAATTTATATTGTCTCGCGACTGCAATTGCATAACAGTTTGATATTGATCCTCCAGGCAGGAAAACTCCATCACCTTCTCCCACTGGGTAGCCTACCAAATCTCTCACTTGCCTCAAGCATTCTTCTTCCATCAAAGAGTAAGCTGGAGAGTCTTTGTAAGTCAGCATAGGTGACGTCACAACAGATGCCAGTAGGTCCCCCGTAAAAGCGTACGGGTCTAAGCTGGAGAATATTTCATAATGATTTTATTCATTCATTCGGATTTATTAGACCGGATCAAGGAAAATTCAATTCAATAAAAATACTTACCCCGATAACAGTTGATAGATGAAATAAGGGTGAGCGACATTGGCACTGTAGAAAATCATGTGCCGGATGATTTTTAAAAGTTTCAATTGACTCAATCCTTTATCCCCCAATTTAAAATCGATGAGCTGAGATAGTCGTTCAGGTGTGCGGAAACGAAGAGGAGGTTCACTTTTTCTATCTTGCCAAAATATGTCCTTCTTCAGCAAAAGGTCAAAGGTAAACTTCATAAAGTCTTCATGAAGAGACCGAACAGGGGTGGAAATAAAATCGGGACACTTTTTTGGAGGAGGTGGAGGAGTCAGATAACTCGATTTCGTTTCTGCGGCATTTTCATTAACCATTTTGCTCGAGAAAGATCAACAATAAATTTCAGTGTACACAGGCCAGGTTGAATTAAAACAGTGAAGACAAAGAATGAAATTTGTGATGTATGTTATGTGCTAGAGGTTCTACTTTCTACCAACTATAAATGATATTATGGTATTTTACTCAATACTCATTTTAATTATGTATTTGATTATTTTGATTGATCCAGGAATCTGTTTTTGTTGTTGATCAGACGTCAGAGTTCTCTTACTCGTTGGTACAAGGATGGAGGAAAGTCTAAATTAATTGGTTGGTTGATACAAACAAATATATTATGGATATTTTTTACATTTCAGATGTAGCTAATGTTGCAGGGGTGAAAATTAACTAGTTAACCGATTGTCTGTCATACAGTCTTATAATAAATTTTTAGATATGCATACGTGATTCATGTCAGGTTATTTAACTGTATCTATTTCTTTACAATGTAAATTCATATTCAACTGTTAAAATGGTATTACCTTATTCCTTATTTAGAAAAGACTAGTATACATAGGTAGACCACAGGAAATGGTTTGGCTTTGGTTTTCCTATGTTCGTAGATATAGAAAAACAACTTGTACAGATACCTAAGT
>JABASH010002433.1:0-20168 GCA_019776445.1 Tomocerus maximus
TACATAGAATGCCAGTGCCCAAAGAAATGCCAATTCCAGATTTTTATTGCAATATAAATATAAAAACAATATCACAGACATGAACTCTCCGGGCCATTTTGGGCAGCATGGTCTAGTGACCTGGAAATGATATTTTGTCTAGGTTTCATATAAGTTAGATCTTGTAGCAGCAGTATATCGTGTTCCAACTCCAGACGACCTATGAATTATAGTTACTGCTGTAAGCTTACGTTTAATAAAGTTCACTGACTAAAAAGAAGTAAATTATACTGCAGACAAAATATTGCACATCCACTGCAATAATATTTGATTTTCATTAAGATATACATGCACAAGATATGCGGAAGTTTCACCAGGATTTATTAAATTAGGTGCCTACATTTGTTCTAAGTTAAGATCGTGATAAGCTATGAATTTTATTAACTTGCCATGTGGTACTTGAATATGAATCAGCAAGTAACCTCAGGCTAGACACAATCCATTAATATAATACTAAATATGAGGTACACAGTAAATATTTTATTAGATTAGATGACAAGGAAAAGATGGGACAGGGAATAGCACTCGCGTGATAGAAGGGCAAGTTAAGTATTTATTAAGAGTAGGATCATATTGAGAAAATGTGTTGGAATGTGATTTGGAAGGATCCATATGTATTGCATAAACATAAAAGAATGTCATTTGTGACAAGATAATGTATATGCAAAGGAATGTAATGCATGAGTCTGTCTATATTCTGTAAAGGTGCCAAATGCTAGACTCAGACAGCTAGGGAGAAGAAGACGAGGCCATGACATCCAATGCCAAGTCTGGGTAGCCAAAGCGAAAGAGAAACGACTATCATAATAGTCTACTTACCTAAAATCAAAATTCAATCACCACATTTAAGCACATTTCCTTCTGTCGCAATGTGATAAGGAAAAGTCTCAGAGGAAGCGTTTCTCTCCTCTATGCACATGAGATTGCCTTTTACATTAGAGCACATCACATCTCACATTTCATGATAAGAAGATTATCTTAACTCCACCAGTCCTTTTTCAGTGTGGCATCTGATGGGATGTGGGAAACTTTGCACCGCGTCTAATAACATTTTACACACTTTCTTTGTCAAAATGTTCGTTTTCTTTGAGACTCTCTTTCTATGTACATGTTATTATGTTTTGTGCCATTCATTCACTTCCGTCCCTACTACGTGAGTCCTGATTGTCTTTTTTTTTATCGCAACTACAAACTTCTGCGACATTAGCCAAAGTGTAATCTAAAGTTAGCAAAATCAAATATCATTTTATTTCACTCGCTCAATGGATTTCGCAATTACTTCCAAACTATGCCTACGGCAATAAAATAAGTTCTCTGTAATCTCAACAACGTCATATATTTATTTCCCCGTAGTACTCCAATGGGAGGAAACGCTAAATAGAGTTCTCTTTAATCTGTTGTTATGTAGTGATATCAGTGAAGGAAGTGCCTACATTCCCTGCACAAATAGTAATATTATGGATCCCCCTTTTCATCTCACTGAGTAATAACTTGGAAAAGTTTGAACTGTCTCGTCTGCCTTGTGCAAGCAATATTGAACTCTTAACACCATTTCATTTCCACTTCCCAGAAAACTGGAGACAGACAAAGCAAATACAATAACACTCATATTATTCCTCCCCAATGTCTCCAAAATGCCTTCCATTGTAATCAGAATAAATATTTAGTAGCTCTCTTTTATTAAACAACATAAAAGAGAGCAAATGCAAAACTATTTCCACAAATTGCATGTACAGTCGCTTTAATGTAATTCTAATGCATTAAAGTTATTCCAAGAGACGTATGTTTGAAGTGAGTTACGTCTTACGTCGAATAGGTAACTACAAAAATAAGAAATTCTGGAAATTTGAGATTCTATTAGAACTGCGAATAAAAATGACTGCGGAATATTCTTAGAGTGTTGTTTTTGTAACTCAATGTAAGTGCTAACATTTATCTAAACCGAAATGTTTCTTTGTTAGTTTGTGTGTCGTGGGTATAAACTATCCTGAGCCGACGTAGTAAATAAGTACTATCTGTAATGCTCATGAATCCAAAAGCTGTATCTGCAACCCTTTTTATATTTAACTAGGAAAAGGTAGCACGTTTGTCTCAGCAGATGCTATTTTCTCACATATACTACTAGCATTGCATCAGTGTAAATATTTGTTTAAGATTAGATGTTGAACACACGATAGAACACGATGTGGAAAAAGTTGCACAGATTTTCTTCCTGTTCTGCTCCGTGTAGCGTGGTTATATACAACTTATACCAAAGTACGTATATAGTGTATCTGTTTTATCCTCTGTATAAAGGAAGCTTATAAAATAAAGGATCAGAAAGATCAGATCAATCTGACATGTCATACTACTACTTACTACATATAAGATACAAGATATGTAGATATAGTGGGTCAGGATGCAACTGAATGTCTCAGATCGTATCAGTTTACCACTTAAAAGTCTGGGATATAGCAGGGAGCAGAGCAGTGCAAAATAAATGTGTATAACCCAAATAGCAAAATCAAGTCAGACTAAATTACATGCAGCAGCAGGAGCAAAAAGGAAACACTAGATGAACAAACTTTCCACTTTAGAGAACATTACTTGCTTACATAACTAAGTATGTCTAGTGTAGGCATACTATGAAAGTAAAATAGAAATGGAATACGAGTACTTAATTCCCACCGCTTAAATTACTGCACTGTAAAATGACACTCCCTCTATGTACATTAGGTATACATTAGGTACCTGTGCACTTATGAAAAACAAAGGCCAGAGGCTTAATGAGTGGACCTTTTAATGAGTTTAAGCAAACCATCGTGCTTAATAATTCGGATAGGGGCCAAAAACACAGGGAAATCGAGCCAAATCAAACCTTGTCTGAAATTCAATGTAATTAGTGAATACAACAAATAAAGTAGGTTAGTGTGAGCACTACCACTATGACAAAAGTTTCTTTTTCAATGTATGTATGCATGCATAAATTATTCACTCATCTGAATCTGGAGTAGAGCAAAATTTGAATTTCGAAAAGATTCGGGTATATGGTAGCATGTCCGGCATAATTCCCTTCGTTTTATTCACATCATAAATTACATCCAGTCTTTCTACTTAACATCTAGCAAGAAATCAGGTATTCCATATAACATATTCCGTGCTTATTATTAAAAACACTAGTCAACCAACAGTGGGTCTATATAATATTACGTATAAGGGAGCCAGAAGGGACTGGAGGAGTATCATTCTATTCTATGGACAAGTATATTATAGTGCATTGGATGTAATAGTGCATATTTATTATATGGCAATGCCTATTCCATTTCATTTCACGACAGGAAGAGATACCTCACTAGTCAAGTCACCTACTTACATAACTCTAATAGGACAACCCATCGATTTCTACACGCTACATTTACTCTTAAAGTACATAGAAAGTTTGAGTTGCATAATATATTCTTCACTCACCAAATACAACAATACATTTTGTGCAGAACTCTGTGTTCTTTCTACTATACTTTCGCCTACAGCAGTTAAGGGTATACACATCTACGATGTCTCCTCCATATTATGAATCGGCTTATTTTACATAAAAACTGCATATTCCACAACTATTTATGACAGTACAACTCTGGCCCACATTTTTTGTTCAAAATGAAGAGTCATGCATTTTATAAACTGCAGAGAAAATGTATAAAAGTGGGATTTATGGAGTGTGCCTGGAAACCACAAATATATGGAGAAGTCGTCATTAATGTAAGTTTCCTGTATGGAAGTGAAAGAGCACGGCGATTCAATCAGGTCATTCGTTCACTCACTTTATCTCAGCCAGTGTTACTTACCGGAGAGGAGTGGGAGTCAGAACTCGTCCAATTCACTCTTTCTGTCGTTTCATTGCGTTTTACGCTATTTTAGGTGCAGCATTTGGGAAAGTGGGGAAAACAGTATGTTCTATTGTGAAGGGAAGTAAAAGCAACTTTCTATTTTCGTTAAGGTATGCAATGCATTGTATCTATTGAACCCCAAGTTGGGGCATAACAGGAGCGTAACGCAAAGAATAGACAGTTCTTCTACTTTCTGCAGATTTCTTGCAGAAACTTCTCGTCCAGCCAGCATAGCCCTGTCTGTGCTAACTCCGACTGGATATATAAACTTTACGTATCTGAAGAGTAAATAAAGTATGCCGGAAGAATCCAGCGGAACCAAACCAGAACCAAACGCGACGTAAACCAATCTGAAAGAGAATTGCTAATACGTTGTAGTATAACTGGTTGGCTGTGCATAGGAGTAAGTAGGAGAAATAATAAGGTGAGCCAATGAAGGAAGCTATTATAGCCGTCTGGCTAAACCAAACGGAACCGAAGGAAGCCAAGCTAACCAACAAGACTACTACATCTACATACTTAATATCGTCAATCCACCCGCAACGAACCCAAACTAGAAGGGGAACTCGACCAGGTACTTGTTGGATGAACCTGGGAACATTTCACTTTTTGTTCGACTTTGATATACTAAACTCAAGTGTATGTAACTATTGCCTGTTCCTTAACGCTACACTTAATGGACAGACTTAAATACATCATTGTCCAAGAAACTTGCAGTTGAGTAAGTAACGTGGAAAATATAAACACAACTTTCTACATCTTTTCATGCAGACTGAAATTGCGTACATAACACGGTCGTTTTATGTCTCTTCTATCAAGTTTCTCTACATGCAGATAGAGTTTGTATTATGCATTATGAGGGAAGTTGCGTTACAATCTTCAATTTATTACCATATGCTGTCACACAGTAATGTGATTTGCATCATTCTACGCGAATATTTAATTAGTTACGGAGAGTTAATTGTAGTAGTACACGTGTAACTATATAACTTTGCTAATCAGTGTTTCTCATGCACATAAACGTTTAAGACCTGAACTTTGCTTAGCCTAGGAATCCAGGGCATTTCAAGAATATCAAACCCTGGACAGACTTGAATAATATAGACAGTGATAAGATTCGCTAGTCTAATTGTTCACTTGTATCTAAGTAGGTCATGTCTCTTTACGACTTCATGCATGGTCAGGCGAGACCTGAGTATACTACTGTAATATTTATATAATCCCATACAGAACAATCACGCCAAATCATACAGATATACATTGATACAGAATACTATGGCCGGGAACTAGACAGAGTGATAGCAAAAGCCAAGGCAAACCATCATGACAGGACACTTACCTTACTAAATTTGACACGGTCAGAAGACAAACCCCCAAAGTATAAAACAGGACAGTGTCTGGTTTGTTTCGGCAGCATATAATACTGAATGATACATAGCTACATGCGGATTTGTAATAAGCATTGCAAGAACATTATCCTTTGACTTTTCGACTTTGTTTCATTCTGTTGTCTTATGATGGGTGCGGCACGCAATTTCCTCCGTTAAAATGTCTGAACCAGACTGAGCTTAATCCAACTATATTTAGAGACATTAGAGATAGTAGGGCATGCCCAAATATAAGTTGTGTAGCTGTTTTTCCGTGAGGGCTGCATAGTTATCTGATCATGTGGATTTACTGAGAAATATATTCTGGGAAGTAACTTATATGAAATAGGAAGATAAACATCAAGTCAAGTTTATTTAAACAGCTTGCTTGTCTTTCCGCGAAAATGTAAACTGTCTCAAGGATCCTATGTATAGGAAAATCTAATTTGTCTGCAAAAAGAACTACTATTCATTTTAAAGAATTTATTGGGACGCATGCATGCAATGCCTAGAGAGGCGTTAGGTACATCTAGGACTTTCACATCCCCTATATAAGCAAAATGGAAGCAAAAGCACTTTTTAATGCTTTTAACGCTTCAGTGGGTTTACTATGACTTTCCATTCTAATTTGTCATTTTGATAGACGGAATTATCTCTTCCTTTGTGTCACTATACAATCTGCTTTACAGACCGTTCATATTATGGACTACGGAAGACGCGGATGGATGTAATGCGAGCGGGGAGTACTACATTACTATCGAACTACTGCTTTTGTCAGGAAATTATTCAAGCTATAAACTAGAACAGTAAAATTCTAGTAAACCTATGGAAATGTAAAGATACAATAGAAATGTTACTTCATGGGCCAGCATAGAGATTTTATGTTTTGCAGAATTTCACTTCAATGGTTAAATTATATTACGCAATTTCTAGCGATAATCAAACCTAACTAAGTCCAATTGTTTACATTCGAGTACCTTTTATGTCTCAACTCACCTAATACGATAGGGTGGGCATGGGCAGTTCCTACGTAGGCGGAGGAAGTTATTTTGGCGTGGGTGTACTGGAAATTTCTTCAAAGAGATGAATTGAGTGCAGGGAATACTTATTATGACCCTTTTATAAAAATATTTTGTTACCTGATAACCTCGTGTAAATATCTGTGTAGGTTGATTGCGTGGAACTAAATACTTCATTAAACTGTGACCGCTGGCATCAGATATTATGCCCTTAAGATTCCCAAATTGTGTAATCGTCATTATATATACTTACATCAATAAACATCCATCTGGTACTACTCTATCAACTACCTATCACCTCAACTAAAACTGTTGGGATTTTCCGGTTATTTTCTTGGAAAAGCTTGGGGTTTGTAGAAAATATTTGCATAATCGTTTCCTTGCAGCTAAATATTCCGATTTTTGGGAAGATAGATTACATGTTCAATTTACCACACGACCGACACGACGGAATAACCCAAATGCGATATTCCATAACATTCTTTAATTCGCTCTCCACACTGATAAGTATGTGCTGGGAATAAATTCATTTAGAAACGGGTTTAAATTATTTGTATCAAAGCATTCCAATTCGAACCTCTTTTATTTTACTAACGTCATCAATCGTTAAAATCGAATGTGTTGGTAAAAATTTTGATGAAATGTCAGCGACAGTGTCATTTACCACAGGAAAAGTGAAAATTCGTTTTAGAGTTTTAGATTCCTACAAAATCAGCTGAAGAAATTAAAATACGAAGATTTACACGTAGTCCTTCCAAAGACAATAAACCCATTTCTTTGCTTTCAAGATATCCGTTTTAGTTTCAAATAATGTACTGAAACGCTGAAGAGATAAAATATTATTGCACAATGCAATTCTCGTACCAATATCTTCTTAAACAAACTGAAAATCTTTTTTGGATTGTAATTACTAGTAGTGGGTGAAGTATTCTCAAAACAAAAGATTCCAAAAATGCTTGTTTGCTTTTCTCAATTTCGCCAAAGGCTTAAACATTACGAAAATATGACGTTGTTGAGCGGTGAGTGTTACACAGGGCTTAGATTCCCATGCTACATAATCCAAAACCAGAACCCATTACAAGTGCACAGCACTAGCACACAAAAAGTAATAAAGTAAATTTATATTTGCATATCTACAAAGGTACCTACCAAGTCTTCTTAATCTAGCTAGAACCCACAATAGTGCAATCCAATCCACTGTGTATTATAGAGCAGGTTTGCTTTGTTAAGTTTGTTTTTCATGCAGATATGCATTTCCAGACTGGTTTAGTTATGTCGTAAGTTTTACTATTTGTATTCTCATGTCAATTGGCACACAAAGAGAAAAGCAAATTGGGAATTTTCATGTAGCGAATCTCTGGTGTAAGCTATATTCTGTTTTGTCAGTCTGCTCTATTCATCTATTTATCTTTTACTGAAAAAAGGAAAAGTATCAGTGAGGGAAATAAAGTTTGAGTAGTGAACCAGAAATTTTGTTGACGAAAGCAGAAACAGTTTTATTGTTGGTGTCGAACGTAATTTGTGTACTCAGTGTGAATATCTTGTGTGCCTAACAGATATAAGATGTGCAGTGCAGGGAGGCAGACAGAGCACAGGGCGTCGTTGACCTGACATGATGACAATTTCTTTATTGGCCGCTGCCGAAGAGAAGTTCCGCTTGTACATCTGTTGACGTTTATTGGTGACAACTGCTTTGTTTTCCTCCGCCGTTATTTATTCACTGTAACTATTCTGGAACTGATTATGAACTGCTGCGTAGTTTCTTAATTGGGTTTCCCTTATTTGCACTCTCTTTGTACTTAGTAAATGCACTAACAACGAAAATGGGTCACATTCGCCAATGTAATTCTCCGCAGTTCCACATTCAACGCAATAACTCTACATAACAAATATACTATTGCGGATTTAACACAGCATTGAGAATTGCTTTACTTAACTCTGCAAATTCCCATTTCACGAATAAAGTATATCAATGTATACAAAAGAAACGACATCCTGCATTTATCCATTAGGGATTGCCTTGACTTTTAATTTTCCTCTATGGATTCTTCTTTACATATTATTATCTCTGTTTTCTAACAAACGCTCTAATTTATATACTAAGCGTCTTTACTAACATTAATTTTTACAGAAAGAGCATCTGAGGTCCCTACTACTATCTTTCCTCAGGATTAATGTGTCGATTATTGTTGGTACGTTCATCAGCAGAAGGGCAGACTACAGCTACGATGAGTAATATATTCGGTTTCCTCCGGTAAAACTAGAAAGCATGGTGTCTCTACTCTATGCTATTGTTATTGCCATAAAAACATGTTACAAATATAGTTTTATGCAACAGAAACAGTTTGTCCCATTTAAATTGCTGTTCGGAATGGACGAATTTAAATCTCGGACGATCAATAAAAGACGCAGAGTTTTTTGAAAAAAGGATATGATCTATATCTATAGCATAAGCTAATAATATTGCTGCCCAATTTTAAACTACTAGTTTCGAAACTTCAACCAGGGTATTATTTCAGATCACCAACTTCCAATTAGGCTCATGGGATATTATTATAGGTTTATTGATTTATTAACAAAAGATGATGTTATAAGTATTTGGGGGGAGTGTCACGAAAACTATCCATTTATGTTAGATAGGGCTTTAATCTAGGAGAATTAAAAATGAAGTGCTACCGAAAGATTATGAGACGGTTTATTAGCTTTGGCAACGATTCATTTGTAGAAGGCCATATAAATACTCGTAGAAAATCTGAACGATCTTTGTGAATCAGAAGGTTTGCCAGAAAAGTCTGTACTATAATTGTTAAGGTAGTCGTAATCGTAATTGGGCGTGTATATACTTGCGTACATATGATATCATATTGGTTTAGTGGCACGTATAAGGAGCTAAGGCGTATGGGAAGATAAAAATCTTTTGGGAGAGGTAAAAATGGAATGTGCTTGAGAAAGAAAGTTTTGGAAAGAAAAAAGTCACATTTGGCTCGCTATATATGCTAACTATATTCTTTCGTCGACAATTATTGTATGTATGGCTATTTGCAAGCATAGTGACCAACATTCTGGAAAATTACTATTAGGTTTTACTACTGTTCTTTTATGTCTAGTGTTCTCTATAGAATCTTTAGTCATCGTGTATGTACTTACCTAAACTTTCACCTTATGGTAAACTTTCTTTTATCTGCATATCTTTAACAAGATCTGTAAGGATTCTTTTACTTACTCCCTTTCCTCCAGTCAATCAGAAACCTTAAATGGGATCAGAAAATTCTCTTATGTTGATTCTGTTTCTGCGTGCACTCATGTAGTCTTTGTTTATAAGGGAAGAAATCGTGTCTAGATTAGTACTGCATGAGAAAGTTGACGTTTTAATAAAAATTTCTAGTTTTCTTGTGGGAAAAAGTATTGCAAAAACAATTTCGAGCATTTTAATTAAAACCACAAAGCGAGTATCGCACATTAATGACAAATGTACAGGAATTTGTATTTCCGCAACGGGAATTCCTGTTATATGTTATCATGCGATTTGAATGATATGCGAACGTGACAAACAGAACTTCGTGCTTCCCTACGGCCTATACAAATCAAACATTTGGTTTAGTCTTGCAAGACTCATTAGTCATCCTAAGAAAACTTTCACCGTTTCACCCCACAGCTCTACTTTCTTTACTTTCACTCTCCAGACTTCGTTCTGTCAGTGGAAAATGCCACGATATACAATATAACGTTCATGCATACGAATATTAGATTCACTCTCCCAATCTTCCCACCCGCTCTAGACACATTTTAGTATGTACTAGTACTTATGTATACTATACTGCAGTAATAACTCACTTTCTCTATTAAATAGCACACAATCTATTTACTGCCAAGTACTATGTATGTTTTAAGTATCTTTCCGTAGTTTTTCTTGTGTATTTTACTTACAAGTTCTTACTTAACAACTGTAAGTTTATAAAAATAAGTTTAAATGGATGAGGAAGAAAAAGAAGAATGATAAAAAAAACTTTTGGATCTCGTTTCCTCTTAGCAATACAATTATTTGTGAATTTCTGGTACATTAAGGAACGTCTTACAATCACTCAGGAAGAAGGATAGAAGAAAATAAAGCATCAAAGGTCATAAACCTCAATGAAAAACATCCTTAATGCAAAACCGATATCCATTTCTCTACATGAAATAAAGTAGGAGTACCTACACGTACTACATGTTACAATTTCAGTTTAGCTGGCTGCACTTCCTTACATATTAATGTATCTAATGTATACAAGCATTACTCCACAAACTACAAGCACATACATACCTACTACAAATTGAACATTATGTCTATATTGTCTAAAGTAACACACTAAAGTGGAGAATCAAAGCAAAAACACAAAAAATGATTTGACGTCTGAAAGAGAATGCTCTGCTGAATAGCACGATCTACTATTGTGAGTATAGCTCAATTTGTGCATGGCTTCACTTGGATAGTTAATTTAGCACGAGCGAAAAGATATGCGAACAGTTGCATGAAATCGAAAAGATGATGACGGATGAGAAGGATGGAGGGAGTAGGCATGACTCAATTTCTATATTGATGGATTTGGATAGAACCTAAGTGTATTTCCAGCAGATGATGAAAAAGAGTATCAGTCCTGACTCGGGTTAATATAACATAGATATCAAATGTAGCAACAGTGAGTAAAAAAGGCAGATCTTTCTTGTATGAATCCTGTATAGAATCTATAATACCTATTAGTAGATCATGTGAGACATAGTACTATTCACGCTCAAGTATCGAGTGCTGAACTGACCTCAATTTACTTTCTGTGGCCAATATTCCCTTCAATTCACACAACACAACAAAACACAAGCAAATCTAAACAAGTCACTACCACACCACAAATCTATATACTACAAATGTCCGCGAAAAGACTTGCACACTTCCAGTGTGTATATACATGTACTAAGTTTACTAGCAGTGGCTCCAAGCGAATTTAGTATTATCTCTTGTACTACATCCAAGATCTACTATTGCCATAAGATAGCAAATACCAGGAAGAAGTTTCAAAAAAACTGACCTGCAGATACTCAAACACAGTTTACTAGGAAATGGATAATAAGCTCAATAATAATGCAATAGTAAGTAAATACAATGTATAGTGTCAGTAATGAAATTACATTATAAAGGAAGGAAAGCAAAGGGTTCGTAGTATAAGTATCGACATACATACATAACACTAAAATGTCCTTAAAGATATAGGATCTGTGCTATGCCGGCTTAGTAGTTAGAGTTAGGCTGCAGTTATACCTTAGATGTAGGACCTAGAAACTAGTTTTGGCAGAATGTAATTGTGAAAACTACGGTGAACTGGATTGGGTAGGGTTAGATAGGAAAGATAGATAGCACTTGTCTGTTTTCTTTTCTTTGGGCAGTGATGGATGGATTGCACACAAACTGCGAACGAAAGAGAAAACCAATGCAAAGCCGATCTAGACTGAACGAACTTAAGGAAAGAGGCAGACTAATTGTGCGAAGAGGAAGGAACTTACATGAAGAACATTAAGCTCGCTCACTTCACATGCATATACACACAGCAATCGCTTATTCAATGCCATATCGAGTCAGAAATATAAAAATGTAGTCTGTATACTCCCGATGTACTCTTCGTAAACAACGGACTCGGCAACGAACAAAGAGGAGGAAAAGAACAGAGAGTAAGATTTCCTCAATTCCCATTCTAAAGATTTGCTCCGTTTTTATTGCTTTTTTTGTGATGTTCTTGTTCCAATGCATTTAGCTGAGGTACTTATACTACGTGGCATTACTAACTATCTGTAGTTACTTAACTTACTTTCACCAACCTATCCGCTTACTTACTTAGCACACTAACTACCTACACAAGCTGTCTACAGACCCATACTTTGTATTTGTCTTTACTAGTAGTTTTGTTTGTCGATTCACCACAAGGGAATTTAATTACTTTCCTGTTAATGGAATTTCCTCCGGTATACTAAACTTTATTAATTATTTTCTTGTCGTAACTCGTGTTTGTGTATTGTTGATATTTATTGCTCTGTCTCTTTACCCTGATTTTCTTCTAGATAGCAAGTCCACTTGAGCACGGTAAATCTATGAATGAAATCCTACTACATTCACTATTACAGGAAAACATTTACAATCTCAGACCCAAATGGACACTGGAGGATTTATCTTCACTGACGTACTCGGGTTTTATTTCTATATTTACCTCTAAATTGTACTACTAAAACACATTTCTTCCTACGTGAACGAAAAATATAGGACCCTATAGCGTAGTACATACTACTCAACATTAATTAATCAATGGAAAAGATTAAAACAAGCGACCAACGCATAGGTTTTGTTAGGATGAAAGAAACAATTTGGTCATCAACGTTAGGGATTTTTGCGATGCATTTCTAACATCTTTTTTGGCATGTATCTCCTTTCGAAGAATCTTTGCTTCGCTCCGTTGACGCTGCCTCGTGTATGAACTGTAGTGCATGACAATATTACATTACTTAGAGAAAACCTACACCAAATTACCTATGCATGTGGTACATATCTTGGCCTAATGGTAAACATACATGCATTTTAATAGATGTTCCCCAGCCACACACAAACAACTTTCCATACTGAAGTTCCCACAACAGATATTATGAATATCAGACATAAAACTGTACCACATTGAAACATAAACAATTCTAAGAAAGGGGAATGCAGTTTCTATTTATAATATAGACATAGTAAACCATACTATGTAGTGCATAAACATTTGACGTATGCTGTACAATGACTATAATAGACACACAGCGTTATTGTTTATGTAGTTTAGCTCACCTTCTTGTTTCTGTTTGATATTCCTTGTTTACTTCATGTTACACTGCAGGTTTAATTAACTGACTCACTATTTACTTACCATGTAGCATTACGGCATCATATTCCTGAAATAGATTTTGTGTAATGCATTTCATGCGTGTACCTTCCAGCTATTATAAAGACAAATAGTATGGAACCGGAGGAGTTGAGTGGGAAATTCTTGTAACATATAAATCCAAGTATTTACTTCTATATAGAAGTTACTATTACCATATTTTCCACAGGGGGATTGGGGCACTCTATTGGGACGTTTAGACTTGGGGTATCATAGCAACCTCCTAGGCCCATGACCAATTCCAACTACTGCGTCCCAATAGGATTTCCTAGTCATTCCGAAACTTCCTCTCCTTTGCTATTACCTAAATAGATGCCTACATAGCAATAGCAATACAAAATACAAGGTGAGCTGCATGTATTGATATTTCTTTACAAATAGAGATAGCATGTCAAGTAAACAAAAATAAAACAAGGTCTTTAGTCGAATTAGATCAGAACATGACATAGATGTATTGCTCATGTCTTCCCAGAATGTGATTATCTAATGCAACAATACAGATCTAGATGTATAGGTACATGTATGAATGTCAGTTCTGACAAGTCCATGTCTCTAAGTTACAGCGTCATATGCCATTGTAAATAAAGATGTCATCCTACCTTTGGTTCCCTGCTAATCCTGCGTAGATAGAACCAATTGACAAGTCAGTCGTGTAACAGAATATGGAGGATTCTAGGAATTTTTTCGATGCGTGGGCCGGGCGAAGTAGATTATTCTGAACTTATAAGTAAACATGATATTATTGCTTCTGTTCATTCTTTCCTGTCAACGTTGTATACTCTTCAGGTAAGTAATTCTTTCCATGATTGTTCTGGTATATCATGGACAGATATCAAAAGCAGGAGAAGCAACCCGGTGGGATTTATTTGGTGTCTTTCACTTTGCGTCAGCGCTTCCAATGTACTGAGAAAAAGTCTGAAAGAAAGCTCGCAACTAATAAAAAGATTTGAATTACTTGCTGAAGCATTCATAATTTGATATATATTACTCTATTCTATAGGCAGTCTGGTTTGAAGTACTATGATTATTATATCAAATTGGTATTGTACAAGACAAAGATAGAGCTATTTCTGGCACAAGCTGACCTGAAATATCAGCTCAACATTTCGTATACTGATTAATCCTCGAATGACGCAGTGGATGTAATATAAACGTTTCTTATTACATAGTGAAATTCAAGTAATTTATAGCTTTTAGTAAGTCTTGTTATAATTATCCTGTTAAATATAAAAATTGGTAATTGTACATACCAAAGATGAAAGTGATGAAGCAACATTATTAAAATACATCGTGGTAATCGCTGTAACACAGGAGCGGGGAAATAGCATATGTAAAATGACTTTTTACTCTGAGATCAAAAGTCATGTTCGAATTGGAAAGTTGGAAGAGCCTTATTCCAATGGTAAGACCATTTTATATCAGAACATTGCGCTGATCCTTAAATTACGTACAAAAAGTTTGAACTCATTATCTCATTCCATTTCTCAGCTATCGTACTCATAGACAGACAGCAGGAGCAAATAACAACATAAAGGAGACTCCATAATATGTATGTTATAATTTTCATGTTAGCAAGAATTAAAAAAGTATTAAATTACATGTACAAACTCCCAACACTGTTAATTATTGCAAAGGATGAAAGTATTCATTACCGAAATATGTTCCAGGTAAATGAGAATCGGTGCGAGAAAAAAATCGATATTTTTTCACAGGGAAGGAAAACTGTTGTGAATTCGACAACATTCCAGGACTTCAAGAAACATTCTATTTATAGGACCTACCTGAAGTATCTGTACTACTTATTACACTAGAATATAATTTTCCGGATCCAACTTCGGCATTCTGTTCGTTACATCTGAATGACTCGACACCTGATCTGTGATCAAGAAGAGCGACTTACAACTTGTAGCAAGTGTATGTTCAAGTTGCTTTCTCTGATGATGGCTTTATTGTCATTCGTTTCTCAAGTGCCGACACTCCAGGAGAGTCAAGAGTCTGTATTCATGCATATTGTGACCATTGTAGTTATTTCATACTAAGGTTGGGTAACGACGGGATGCTTATGAATTGGAGAATGAGAGTGGATGGATATCAAGGAACTTTCTCTTTATTATAATTCTAAACAGATTTCTATGCATACGATTCTCTGAGACTTACTCTTTGACATCAAAACAAGTTGGTGTCATATCATTTCAACTAAACTATCAACTGCAGGTACAAAGATTAGTCACACACAACAAGTTGTTTGCAAGTCTCTCTCCGTTCTCTGCCACGTCTGATGAAAATTCCACATGAATGAACTCACCAACACTTTCCATTGGCATCGTCGTGTCACATTAAGTACAGCACGAATGTAGATGGTGTAATACATACTTTCTTGTGCTCTGATGTGATGAATATCCTTTGATCTTACGAAAGTCTGCCATGTCATTAGTGATATGCATTCTTCCGAGCATAATAACTTATGACACCGTAGTAGGTCGAATATTGAATCTTGTGTCTGATGAATCAAACGAAAACTAATGAATTCTTTCGGATAAAATTTAAGCGAAGCAACAAAATGCTTTTTAGACAAAGATGAGCTCATTTTCAGTTTCTCCGATGAATAAATGTATGATTTAAATGTACAAGGTGTGTAAAAAGTAATGTCTCTTATATATTTCTCCATGTAAATGAGATTCCTCTTTTTAATCTCAAACTCCCCATAGAAATTTTGCAAGTGAAAGCATGTGAGATTCAATGACTTTCACTTGTGAAAGTTTATATGGAGTTTAGGCTTACATTGCGAAAGCCATATGAAGAGTTGTTTTTTATGGATCCTGTATATGTAAGGTAAAACTGACAGAAATCTTTTAATATACAGCAAACAGAGCGAAAAGGTAAAACTAATTACAATATTTACAATAGGTGCCCCAAATAAAAATACATTCCCAAATATGTTCACTTATAAAATTGCCTATTCGTAATTCATTATTGATTCCAGTTATTATGTCAAATTCAGTGAATGATAGCAAGATGGAAACAATAATATGCTTCTCTCTTGATCAAATTAAAGATCCTCTTCCAATTTGTAAATTAATTAAAGCCTTTCCTGGTTCACAGGATATACGCTTCTTCATAACAACATGCACTAATTTTTTGCTGCTTGGGTCTAACACCGAATAGACAACTAATTGGTAAATTTAATAACTTAATCTAACTACACTATCCAGAAGGCTTTGTTCTCCAGGGATAATAGAAATGAGTTTGATAACTCTAACAAACTTAGATCAAACTCAAACTAAACCAACTTACCACTTATATATTAACTCAGCCATTTTCTATTTTCCTTTGTCTTTGTGACAGTAATTAATTGGACTAGGGAAATAATTAACTAGTCACGCGATTGTATGCAATATAAATACCTACAATTTAGGTACATACCCAATTATTGCTTACCTATTCAAAGAAAATTAATTATACTTCTGATGATATTTCTGTACTGTAGACTACTTTGGAAAGATAACGCGGAAAGACTGTCGAAATTAATTATCGTCTTCTTTGGTCCATGATTAACTAAGTAGTAATTAGTTAATTAACAAAGGTATGAGAAATTAGAAACATGTAGACTTTAGACTTTAGTATAGGGTAGACATTAAAAGGCTCCACTTTTCCCAGTAAGTAGCGTTTGCATGGGGGACAAATGAAATTGAACTTAATAACTAGTAAACAGCACAAACACGATTCTGATAAAAGTGAAAGCAGTGAAAGCATAGAAATCTATAGCCTAATAATGATGCTATGAATACAAATAAATTATAATGTTTACCTTTTTAGAAGCCTTATCATTAGAGAACATGTTCTTGTCCTGAAAGGCAGACAGACATAACATACACAATGCGAGAATACAAAGACAAAACCATCTATACATAATTCACAAATACAGCATAGTACATAGGCAATACGCTGAATTGCCCTACCCGCCTACCCACCACAATAATGTGGGTCAGCTCATAACGCAACCCAGAAGTTACACGATTTTGGTCGGACACCTTATTAATTAACACGTGGTGTGATTAGTATTTACACAATGGAACGGTTCCGCCCACCACAAAGGTATCACTTACTACAATTCTACATCATTATTTTGCTGAGATAAAGTGAACTTGCGGAATTATGATTTACATAATTACATATCTCCTAACTACGAAAAGTAACAGGAGAAATACAACAAGATGTTATACAATATACAATATAATATACAATACAATATGTTTTTCTTTACAAATTACAGGGTTTAGCAAATTATTTTGCCTATGATTGATTGCTAATTGCACATTTCATCATCATGATTACATTTGGTATAAATATTAGGCATTTGAATCTGTTAACCTCAAGGTTTCCAAAACACGAATAATCAATCTTATTGTCACTTATGATATGACTCACATCTGATTCAATATTTTTGATAATGTTGTTTATTCTTGATTAAGTAAGCTGCAAGAAACTCAATTGGTTCCGGAGGTCGTTCTTTAGCTAATGTTTCCAAGCCTTGAGTGATGATGGGAACAACACTTTTCTGCAGGTAATCACGAGTGGAAAGGTCATCTAACTTTACCGTTGGCCGCTTCTTCCGCTTCTCAAATTCTTCTTGATTTTCATCAATAATATTCTTGAAAAAAAATACACTTTTGACAAGACATCATGTAATTATTAGAGAAATATAAAATGAAGAACTTTGTAAAATTATCTATGAATTGATTTAATTGATATGCTAAAACTTGTCTCACAAGCTAAAACTCTCCTGGCTAGTACCTACCTGAACATTTTGTCTAATATCATCCACAGTTTCTTCTTCCACACCTTCCGGGCCGCCGTCTTCTCCTTCCATCTCCCCATCAGAATATTTCAATTCTTTGGCTGATAATAGTTCTCCTTCCGTTATTATCTCTGCAGAAACTATTATATCAAGTTCGGTTTTATCGTTTTCTGTCTCCTCAGTTAAACTTTCTCTCCTTGTAGAGTCTTCTTCTGTTGGCTTAGTACTGGTATCCACTGGTTCTGCCATTTCAATCAAAGTTCCAAAGACAAAATCTACGAATACTGACAAAAATATCAGATTCGGGAGATTTGAGATGATGGCGGAGCTGTTTCTACACTGAGATGTTTTGAAAATATTCGTTGTGAAACCGCAAGTGAAACCGAAAATGAGATCATGCGAATAACAACAACAATAATAATTTTATTGTACATGACAACAAGGGATGAATAGAAATTTTATTATCAGAGAAACCAATTTCAAGAAATAATAGCCGAAAAATAAAAATACGAATATATAGAGAAACGATCACGTTTTGGATATAAGAAATTTTTCCACCATTGGAACAAATTCATCTGCGAATCGTAGGTGCAAATTATGTTTTCCTTCTGGAATCGTTATCAGTCTGAAACGGAAACCAAAAATTATATTCAAACACAACTTCATACTCACAACTCATATAAGGGACTTAATATGTTTTAAAGTGCATAGCTTACTCTGAATCTTTCAGTTTTTCATGAAGATATTCAGCGTGAAATGCTGGAACCATTTGATCTTTCATGCCATGAATTAACAAAGTAGGGCACTTGATATATTGCAATTCATTCTTACACAGATCCCCACCATTATCATATATTTCTTGAAATGTATCCAACCACCTCTTCCACATCTTTCGGAAATAATCCTCTCCATACATTTCAACCAATGGGGCTTTCATTTTATCTGACCACTTGTCTATATCCCCCACCTCTATGATCAATTTAAAAAATACTGAATAACAAATGATTTCCTGTGAGAGAATTACCCTTTACATGTAAACATCTTAGCTCTTTAATTTGTAACTTTACGTAGATAAAAAATTTAGAGGTTATCTTACGAATATAAAGTTTTATGTCTTCTTCAGATACAAATGCATTTGAACCCCAAACTACGAGCGATTGAACTGATGAAGAAAACTTTGAGGCTTGAATAAGACCTGTAATTCCTCCATCACTGGAGAGAGTGGAAATAAATATGTGTAAAATCATCGTATAATATTATTATAGAGGTAAAAGATAAAAATATTTTATTAAGTATCAGAGAATTTCTACCTCCAACCAAGGACGCTATATTTTGTGAAGCCCAATTTCTGCAATACGAAAAAATCATGAAGTAAGGAAGTATAAAGATTAAGTCGGCTCGGAAATAATAATATCAAACAGTATCTCACTTTCATAAGACCATCTGCATAAGCAGCATCTCGGTGAAAAAACTGTGCACCACCAGAAAAGTCCTTTTCAGGAGGTCGACTCTTTCCATGCCCTATTTTACGCAATTAATTTAATGTGTAAACGTGTAGGACGTGTTCAAGTGAAAATTATTTTCAAATCCAATGAAATTGATTTCCAAATTCCATACCTGGAGGATCCCATGCAACTACGGTGAATTTATCTGGCGAAAATTTATTGAGAATTGGTGCAAAATCGGAATCAATAAACCCTGTAGGTATGAAAGATTATGAATGTAAAAATATCCATTTTATTTAGTTGCATGTAATATTTATACTTGCTTTCATGAAAAAAATAACAATATTGTAACACAAACCGAGAGCTCCAGGCAAGCATATAATTGGATGTGAACCTTCGCCAACCTTCTCATAGTTTATTTTGACTCCCAGGACCTCTATTTTTTGCTGGGCTGGACAATTTGCAGTGATACTGAATCTGGATTCACACATTTTCGTGACAGAGACTGCTAATTTCGATGTCAACATGGACTGGAATCTATCTTTACTAAATTGCTGTAGTGTTTTACTGTAATAATTACAGGTAGTGATAAAAGTACACTTTTCAGAAATAATTTCAGTAACCAATAGATGCAAAAATGTTCAACTCAAAGTTGACCATACCCTACCCGACGGTCATTAAAAATTGACCCGCTAATTA
>JABASH010002434.1:0-20159 GCA_019776445.1 Tomocerus maximus
TACTCCACTTAGGTTTTGAAGACATGCAGAATTTAATTTTTAAAGATTTCTCCAATAGTTTGAATTGATTTATGTTTGTAGTGCTGAACCTGATTTCATTTAATTTTATGAAAACGTTGTAGTAGGAAAGATTTATGATTGAATTTTATATTTGACCCTTAATTGATTATAGGTCAAGAAATCATTTTCACGGTGAAATGTGTGGTGAAACTACTTCATGAAACTAAAGGGCAAGCTTTAACAATTTAATTTTTTCTAAAACAGTCTTGTTTTATGGAGTACTTATTTTCAGCACACCAGTTATCCTTAAATTGATTTCCCGACCTTCAAAGTCTCACTAATAATATCATCTAATATTAACTTTCAGTTGCAATCAGGCAGCATATTTTATATTAATTACACCATGTATAGATTAGTTATTAATTATATTAGTGTTACCAAAAACGAGGTTTTAAGTGATTCCTAATAAAAATTATTTGTGTTGTTATATACAAGTTAGTAATGGCAGATCAATCTTTTTGGGAAGAAATACTTGAGTAAGTCGATAGTCGATGTTATATGACGTGAGGGCTTCATATATTTTTGTATCGTATCGTCACCATTAATTAATAGCATTATGCCAAGAACCATAAACCATATTAATTAAGTTGTCTAGAATGTGTGTGTGAAATGAGATAGAAAGAACAGATACGATATCGATATCCACTATTGGTAAAATGTTTTTATAGTTAGATATTTACTAAATCATATTTACTAATGTCTGGAGTATTAAATCTAAACGGTTTACTATAAATAATTTACATGAAGCTTATTCTTAGAATTATTTTCAGCGTTCCAGTTAGTTTTTACCTTCACTGTAAGTAGCTGAACTAGTTGAGCTGAGCTTATAGACTGCCTGGATATTGACTTCACATTAAGTAGAATGTTGAAAGAAAGTCTTAGTATAGATTTAGATTAAGCTTAGTAATATTATAGTTACAGTAAATGTCAAGGAACTTGGGAAAGGTTGACAAATGATTGCGACAAGCTTTTAGTTTGATCGATACTAGAATGGACGATGTACATGTAGCCATAAAATACCGTGGAGAATGCATATAAGCGGTCTAGTTTCGTATTTAATTCTGGTATTGCTTTCTTTCTCATTGCTGTTTGTACTATTGACCATTGGTAGTTTAGTTCTATCCGTCTCGGTGGAATCGTCTACATCGGATCGGGAAGGTTTGCTGAAATAAAAATTGTTTTTGTCTTGTCTTGCAAAATACTACCGAAATATGAATAACGTGGATCAAAATAACAGGTATGTTTGTCACCCTACTTATAAAAGTATAATCTGTAGTCACGCATAGGCTAATAAATAACGGCTTATCACGAAAGGTAAAATTAATCAAGAAAATCAACTATCACGAAAATAAATTAATATTTTAATACCTATTTTTGTATTAATGCTTTGACTGTTTTAGTTTACTTGGCAGTCTGGAAAGGGACTTAAATTGTTCGACTGAATGGAAAAAGGTTGCAAATTCCTAAAGGATTACCGGCTCTACTGGAAATCTTTGCCAAAGAAGTCATTCGGGAGAATCCAGAAAATATATACGAATTTTTGTATAACCTTGCGGAAAATTTACTAGGTAATTACTAATACTAACTAATAGTTGTAATGAATGATATCATTTCTTATTAAAAGATTGACTTCAGTTGGGCATTGTAATGTACTATGTAGTGTATGTACATTTCCGTCTCCGTTATCGACCTATAATTTTAAACTATTCCACTCCACTACTATTTCCAATTATACAAGGTTAGAAATATGTAGAAGAATTGTGTATTGCTGTGTTAGCGCTTTACATTTATACTCAAGTGCACTTCACATTCACATTGAATTGGAGAAGGCTGGCTGGTTATGCACGCAGTTTTGCTTTTGTTGATACTGTGTGCTATTTTTCGTTATGCAGTAGCAGTAGTATGCACTAACCTTACCACGTTAAATAAACGGTTTCATTACTTTATGAATAAAAAATGTAATTATCAATATTAACTGCTTTCTGTAGGTAGGTGGCAGGAGATTATTTAGTGTATGTGGTACTGGAAATGGTACAATGGTAGTGGTATATTTGCAATTAAATTTCAGTCATTTAATTCGTACTTCCTATAGCTGCTGTATATTTAACGTATTTATACCCGTCTATGAATGAATATTCAGGTTTTTCATATGAATGAACGTTAATGGTCGCTAAAAGCATGTTTATGGAACCCATAACAGGAATACGAGCTTAATAATAGTAGATCTCAACTGAGAACCTTATACCGTGGGTTGTTTTAAATGTTTTAATTATATTGCAATCAGAAGATCTTGATACTTATGGTTAGTACATTGACTATACTATATTTGTAACAATAAAATGTACAGTGATGATAATACGGGAATTAAGCACTCTTTAGATAATGCTAATCTTGTGAGATATGAAAACTGAAAAAAATCAAAGCAAAGTAAGCCAAGAAGAGACAAGTAAAACCCGCTTGAGTTTGGTTGGCTGATTGTATCTTTGGTTGAGTAGCCAAGCCAAGCTAAGAATGAATGTATTTAGTATTAAAGATGAAGACAGGGAGATGTATAATAATGGCATTGGTATGAGTAGTTCTAATAGTTACTCCTTACCTATGTTCATTAAAATGTAGGTAGATAGGTAGGTATATGTAGCTTAATTGTTTTACACAGAGAGTATTGAGTTAACTATCTACGTAGTATTAGGTTTGGACATGTGTGAGTGAAGTAATGGAAACTGAAGTAAAGTGAAGGTTTGAAATTATCTCGGTTTAAAAATAGTTTTCCTCAATGTGTCAGTGTCTACCGTTACTTGAGTTTACGTCGTGATGTGGTGATGTTCTGTTGCACTGCCATGCTACTGTAGTAGTTGTGTAGTGTTTGTAGTTGCAGACGTAATAAGAAATGAAAACTAAAATGAATATAATATAACGCATTAAAGGAAGGGAGGCATTCGTAGCGTAATGTTATTTCGAATGTTATTGAGTTGGCAGTTTAATGGTTAAAGTTGAGGGTTTGGTATATGTGTATTTGTATGTTTATACAATACTTACTTATCATATGTATGTACCTAGAGTTGCATTGGTTGTGCATAAGTATTTTGTAAAATAATGTGAGTCAGTATACTTTCTGTTTGTACTTGGAACTGTTCTTCTGTTAGTTACTTGTACTGGTCTAGCCTTGGCTGCATCCGTCCTCTTGTCAGTTTCAGTTCGGTTCGGGAATCTGTTGCTTGCCTATCTTGAGTTGTCTGTCTGCCCCCTGATTATCTCTTCTCTGTGTTATTACCATTAACATGATCTGAATATCTATATACTCTTTGTATATTTAACTTGGACGGGTAGAGATTGAACACTTGAAGGCTTCCAATTCATATAGAGATATCTGGGTAACTAGTGCTGATTATGTGCTAGTGATCATGTTCACATATTCACATCATAACGTAGTTACATGACTGCATAAAACTATTTCTTAACCTCTCCCTGTGTATACACAATCTTAAACTTAAGTGTAACTAGCTATTCAAAGTCATAAGTAGTATTAGCCAGTAAACACATCTATCACAGACACATAGTCACTTGGCCATCCTTGAAAATCTTCGCCGAATTCTTTCTACCTACAGCGTACTCCTCGTATCTCCTACATCATAATTTCTATTCCTTACCTTTAGTATTCAGTAGTGTTTTGCCATTTTATTGTTACTACTGCAGTTAACTCCATTCGTCCAGTTAACATTTTATCAGTTTCTCTAGTGAACCTATACTGTCTGTGTAGTTAAGTAGTTACATTATTAATTCTCTCCTTAACGATACATTCAGGTAGTAGCTACTAATTACTGTAATAATAGTTCAGTTAAGTTGTAGATTCGGATAACGTATCTAATATACAGATAAGCACTAGCTGCGGCTTGGCTAAAGCAATAATTAAATTAAAGAGTTTTGAAGATCTTGGTTTGTGCTTTGAAAAGAAGCTCAAAGAGGTATTGTACACACAGTCATGTCTATGTAATTGATTATAGAGTAAAAATACATGCACCAACAAAGATTTATATTCATATGAGTGTTGGGAGTTGGGAATTGGTGGAAGCTGAGAAGTAGAACTTTGTAGTGTTCAACTTGGAACTAATAAGCCTAAAAGAAACATTTCGGTAAAGTAAACTAAAACTGTAGTCATTTTTCTGCTGCTATGGGTTGTCTCTTCAGTTTCTTCAGGACTGGCTCCTTTAATTTTAGGAAACCATCGAAAGGTGTGACTTGCTCTGATTTTGTTTATCCGACATCCTTATCGTCTTTTATTTTACTCTATTTACATTACTCTTAAAATTCTTTACATTGTAAGAACAATTTTAAATTATTGAGTTGTGCTAATTATTTTGCAAATATTTTGTTTGAATCTTGATAGCCAAGCGAGAGGATGAAGAAGGAGGACAGAAACGAGGCAGAGTGAATCAAGATGACGAATCAGGAACCACAAAGGAAAAATATAACCCATTTTCGGAAGACCTAGCCGCAGCAAAAATTCAAGCTGGATTTCGTGGCTACCAAACAAGGAAATCGTTGAAGAATTCTAAAAAAGGTTAGCGTTACAGCATTTTCTTTGTGAATGTTGGTTACGTATAATAATGTACATAACATAACTGGGTTATAGTAGTACCCAATCAATGCCTCATGCACATACCACAACAAATAAGAACTTTTTGGTTTGCTTTGCAGTTTGCACTATATAGAGCTAATAAGTGTTACATGGGTTTGCATTCCGAAATAATTTCTTTTAGTTCTTCCTTCACGCTTGAGTGCTTATTCCACGATTTATTAACAACTCGTGTAGTTAATGGGAGTAAATAATCGTTCAGAATTATGATTTGCATATGTAGCGCATGAGCAGAGTTTTTTGTTGGGATGCACTTCTACTAAAGAAATTAACTAAAAGAAAGCAGTTTTCTCGAGAGCTTAGTTTGGAAGAAAATTAACAGTGTGTTCTTTTGGGATTCCTTTTTTCAACTAACACTCTAGGAGCAGAAGGTGATCTCGAAGCGTCATCACCTTCTGAATTGTTGAAAACAATCGATGAGTGGAAGAAAGATGGGGAAGAAAAAGATGAAAATGAGAATGATGCTAATATTGGGAATGATGGGAAGAAAGGAAGTGTGTCTTTCTTCACGGATGCAGATGCCAAAGCGTTATTGGAGACGATAAAAGAGGAATCGGTAGAAGTGGGCAGTGTTTCTGCCCTTGCATCAGTTCCTGCCGAGACCCTGAATAAAATTAGCTCTAGTCATATGGATGCCATTCCTACAGCAGATGTTTTGCTCCTGACAGATATTGAAGATGAGATTATGAAGATTCAGATAGTGCAGTCGCAGACTGATGGGGCTGATGACGAAAATGAGCAAGAGACATCCTCTGAAGAAAATAAATTGCAAACTGATACTGAAGAGCTTCCAAATACTCAGGCTGAGGCTGAAGATGTTGTCACGGAACTTGAAGAGGAACTTGCTGAAATCATGTGCCCGGGAACTTCTGTTAATGTCACACTTCCTACTACTAGTACTGATGATGGGCAAGAAAATTCAGCTGATCAAAGCCAAACTGACAATGATGAGCTGGAAAATGGGGAAACATGTGAACAAGAGACTGTAATTACGACTGAAGATCAGAAAAAGACTGAGACAGAGTCAGAGACTAGTCAAAATAACCCAGACACAGATGACGTTGAAACTCAATTAGAAAATGAAAATACTAAAGCAAATAATGACCTCGAGAAGGATGACGAGTCTGAAAATATAAACAACGAAGAAAATGTTGAAACTCCAGTAGATGTAGATAGTGTATCTAAAGATATAAGTAGTCCCGTAGAGGAGAAAAATTCTGTTGACACAAGCGAAAATGTAGAACAGGAGGAACAAGTCGTTGATGACGAAGGTGACCAAGTTGGCAAAGACGAGGAAATAAATGAGGATGTAAAAGTGACCCAACATCGCGACGTAGCAAGAGAAGCCAACTTTCTTGATGATAGTGACAGTGAAAGTCATCAAGGCAACAAAAATGGTGAGCTTGATACCATTGTTGTGGAGGCTGAAATTCATCATGAAAATAGCGTAGAGGAAGATAGAGTAAACGATGAAGTTACTAATCAAGATGGAAATGACGCTAAGGACGACAATATTGAAACTGCAGAGAGTGCGGTAGCACACGAGGAAAGCATTGAAAATCCGATAGATGAGTCATTAGACACTGCTTCAACGGAAAATAGCAAGGAAATCGGCGAATCAGAGGTTGATCAAAACCAAGAAGATTCTGAGAAATTAGAAAGTCGACCTAGTTCTGCGAAGGATAGCCAAGATGGGGAAACGTCAGAAACTCGCCCCAATTCTGCAAAGGAAACCCAAGAAGGGGCAGAAAAATCAGAAACTCGTCCAAATTCCGCGAAGGAAACCCAAGCAGATGAAGACAAATCTGAAAGCCGTCCCTCTTCTGCCAAGAAAAACCAAGAAGATGGAGAAAAGTCAGAAACTCGCCCCAATTCTGCAAAGGAAAACCAAGAAAATGAGGAAAAATTAGATAGCCGCCCCAGTTCTGCTAAGGAAACTCAGGATGAGGAAAAATCAGAGAGCCGTCCCAGTTCTGCGAAGGAAACCCAAGAAGATGCAGAAATGACGGGAAGCCGTCCCACGACTGCAAAGGAAAACCACGAAAATGAGGAAAAATCAGCGAGCCGTCCCAGTGCGAAGGAAACCCAAGAAGATGCAGAAAAGCCGGAAAGCCGTCCCACGTCTGCAAAAGAAAGCCAAAATGAGGGAAAATCAGATAGCCGTCCTAGTTCTGCGAAGGAACCCCAAGAAGATGAGGAAAAATTAGATAGCCGCCCCAGTTCTGGTAAGAGAACGCAGGAGGAAGAGGAAAAATCAGTGAGCCGTCCCAGTTCTGCAAAGGAAACCCAAGAAGATGCAGAAAAGTCGGAAAGCCGACCCACATCTGCAAAGGAAAACCAAGAAGATAAGGAAAAATCAGATAGCCGCCCCAGTTCTGCGAAGGAAACCCAAGTGGATGCCGAAAAGTCTGGAAGTCGTCCCACTTCTGCCAAGGAAGATGGCAAAATGGAATCTGCCGACAGTCGCCCGACGTCTGCGACAAACAGCAATGATGATGGTAACCAGTCACAAAGTCGTCCCAGTTCTGCTAAAGAAAGTCCTCTAGGCGAAAAATTGGAAAGTCGGCCCAGCTCTGCTAAAGAAAGTCTTGAAGGCGAAAAATCGGAAAGCCGTCCTGGTTCTGTTAAGAGCATTCCAGAAGATCAAGAAGGAAACGAGAAATCTGCTAAACAAAAATGGAAAGAATCTTTTGAAAAAGTCAACAGTATAACGAGTGCTGCTGACGGTGACGATGAGGATAGTCTTCAGGGCGAAAAATCGGAAAGTCGCCCCAGTTTTGCTAAAGAAAGTCTTCAAAATGAAGAAAAATTGGAAAGTCGTCCAATGTCCTCGAAGGAAAACCAAGAAGACGGGGAAAATGAAAGCCGTCCTAATTCTGCTAAGGAAAGTCAAGAAGATGAAAAAGCAGAAAGTCGTCCCAGTTCGGCCAAAGAAGAAGGAAAAGTTGACGAACAGTCAGAAAGTCGCCCTAGTTCCGCTAACAAAAGCCAAGAAGGCGGTCAAGCCCCAAGTCGTCCCAGTTCTGGGAAGGAAGACCAACAAAACGAAGACATATCAGAAAGTCGGCCCAGTTCAGCAGCAAAAAGTCAAGATGGAGATGGAAAATCAGAAAGCCGTCCCAGTTCTGTTAAGAGCATTCAAGAAGATAATAAAAATTCAGGATCTCGTTCAAATTCTGCAAAAGAAAATGGGGAGTCTCCATCAGATAAAGATCATAACGAAAATGAAGAAAAAGAGAAGTCTGCTAAACAAAAATGGAAAGAATCTTTTGAGAAAGTCAACAGTATATTGAGCGTTGACGATGGAGATATTCAGTTTATCGATGAAGATACTGAGGTAGCCAAACCCTCTGATGATAATCAAAGTGACGCTCCTACTAACAATTGTGATGATTCCCAAATATCTAACAAACTGACAACGAATGAATCTCCCAAAGCGGCTTCCCCTGTCGCTGAAAGTATTTATTCTTTTCTTTAATCTTTCTCTTTTACTAATACTAACGCATGCAAGGGACTTTTATTAAAATAAAATATTCAATTTTTTAACATGGAACAATATTATGGTCTAGGTAAAGAGGACACCTCAGCACCGGCTACTCCTCAGCCCACTCCTGTGCCTGTGACTCCAGAACCCATAATCAAGGCAGATAATCCACCAGTAGCTAGAGCCAGAGGTTCTCTAAACTCACCTACTCCAACGGAAACTACTCCACTAGTGTCTGCTGCAAAGGAACCAGCGCTTGACTCCCCAGTACAGAGAAGAGATCCTGCGAACCGAAGGAGTCGAGTTGCTGCCTCCAAATACCGGTCTGGATTTGTTATGGAAGATTCGTAAGTTTTGTTTTATTATTCTCTAATTTTTAAATTAATGGTATCCCACAGCAAGGGTATCATTTTATTTAAGATTCAAATAAGGAAACTGACAATGAAAATCAGGAAAGAACAAGGAAAACGTGAGTATTACAACATATTTTGACGACAAAAAGGAAAACAACAATAATTTGACGACAATTTCATTTCCCGTTTGACAATTTGACGACAGTAATGAATTATGAATCGTCAAGTACTTTTCATATGGAGTAGTATTCTCAAAATCACAATTTCATGACATCTGAACCTGCGACCTCAGTACTGGGCCTGTATAAACGTTAACACAGGTGAGTTGCAGGTTCAGGTGTCATGCAATTATGATTTTGAGAGTATATGCAACTAAACTACGGTTTATGAAATTGTAAACGTTAGTTCTTGATATTTAGATTTGGACAAAATATATAGTCATGATTGTGATAGTCTTAATGTTAAACGTGGATAAATTGTTGCTTTCCATGTTTTGTGATTGTCGAACGTATTATTGAAGTTTTGTAAATAATTACCTTGTATCCTTTTCTATTGTCATATTCTTTATTTTTAGATTAGTAATATACCATTTATCATCGCTAATTGCTACCGAAATGTGCCTTTCGCATAGAATGTCACTTAATGACATGGAAGCAGAGATCGAAAAGGAGGTGTTGAACGAAGCAGCAACAAAAATACAAGCTGGTTTTAGAGGATTTCAAACCAGGAAGAGCCTTCATGGCCTCGCAGCGGTAAGTATAGAAAATGAAGACTCTTCTGATGGTCTGAAAGATCCTCAGGCGAATATTTCAGCTGATGCTGAAAGTACCCCAGCTGAAACATCCGAAACTGTTGCAATTGATAATGCAGCTTTACCCGCTTCCGCTGCTGAGCCAAATGCTGATGCTTTACCTGAAAATAATGTTATTGTTGCCGACGCTTCAGCAGAAGGTGTTAATTTACCTGCAAGTGACGAAAAGGCGGAATCTGAAGACATAATATCTGATCTACCTACTAAATCGGATACACCTGTCTCGGAAGTTGCTGAGTCTGCGGAAGAGGCTTCAAATACTGAAGCTACTCCTGTTACCGAAACGAAAGAAATAACTCGAATGCCTTTGGCGTTTCTCCGTTCTCGTTCTTACCCTGGGTCTGCAGAAGAAGATCTTCCTGAGGAAGAAGAAGAACTGACCGATGATGTTGAAATGGTGGCTATCGGTAAAGTCGGCGAACTTGTTGAAGGGGACGAAAACGATAATATCTCCGTTGATTTAGATCTGGACGAAGGTTACATTAACAATGCAGCGACCAAAATTCAAGCAAACATCAGAGGATTTCTTGTGAGAAAAAGTCTCAAGAGAAAGGGAAAAGGTCGAAAAGCTAGTCAAGAAGGTTAACGTTTTCCCTATCTTTAAAATAAAAATGAAAAATTATCTTGAAATATTAAGTACATGCATTTTTTCATTTTTACAGAGTCAGATGATAAAACAGAAGGTGCTGATGATGGCGGAGTTGAAGAAGACATTACAGACTGTAATTCCAATATGGATAATGTGACCAACCGTAAGTAGGAATGCTATTTTAATTGTGTATAAAAGTATTTTGTAGTTATGTAATTAACAATTTGGTGTTATTCCCTTATGGTAGAAGAGACAGACGATACGACACAAGTAGCCGCCACAAAAATTCAAGCCGGTTTCAGAGGATTTAAAGAT
Organism: Tomocerus maximus; assembly: GCA_019776445.1. Lineage (NCBI taxonomy): Eukaryota > Metazoa > Arthropoda > Collembola > Entomobryomorpha > Tomoceridae > Tomocerus > Tomocerus maximus. Next base: position 10,246 of record JABASH010002434.1, read on the forward strand.
CGACAGAAAATCCGGCAAAAGAAACAAGCAGCGGTTACCATTCAGGTTTCCAATTAATAAATAGTAACACGTTTTAGCTCGCCCGAGGAAGGGAGGTTATAGAATCGCACAGTGCGTCCATCCGTACTCGCGATAACTACCTATACTCTGCTCATTTTGCTTGTGAACTCGATGCGACAAGTATTATACCACCATACGGAGACCGTTTATGTCGCATCGAGTTCACAAGCAAAATGAGCAGAGTATACGTATTGTACGGATTTTGACTAAACTTAGCAAAAGCATTACTTATGGACCTGTGATGATCCCTATCAATGATTTAGTGTTTTTATAGCAATAAATCAATATTTTAGGGTTTCTGTCTTATAAAGGGTAATTACCCGGTAATTACTAGGGCGAGCTTCTGTTACGGCATGCCGTAGGTATTTATTTGTTGTTCTTGACTTTTAAATACTTTTTTATGCAAATAATATGTATGTTTACTTTTGGTAGGCTACAGTTCGAGGCTTTTTAACAAGGAGAAGATTGGCCAAAGCTAGAAGGTCGGAAGATATTTATGACAATAATATTTATTTGTATATTGGTATAAGAAGGAAAATTCATAATAATTTATTATAGACAATGTTTACGTTTTGGTTGACGCAGGAAAAGCCTCCAGAGACGCCGCTCCTCGGCCAAATCGATTTCAAATGATCTTCAAACTCTTCAAAAAGCAAACCTTGCAGCTACTAAAATTCAGAGCATGTATAGAGGGTAAGAGGAGCAATAAAATCATAGCAATTCAATGTAGACGAATTGGGTTTGTTTTTCAACTTGTGCATGACTGGAGAATAAAATATAATTATTAAATATATCCGTTATTTCTGTTTGCCTTTTATACTAATCTCTCTTGAACCTATTGAATTTTCTTTTGTTTACAGAATACCATACAGCCGCTAATAACCTCAAATGATTTAATGACACTTAAATGTGTTTGCTTGTGTTGCATGCTTCCCTGTTGCTTTCATGTTTCTGTTTTCAAAATATAATTACCTATGCGGTTTATTTAATATCAAAAGTCATCAAATAAATAATAAAGTATTAATATTGTTTGTTCTGTTTTGTTCAGATATCAAGTGAGGTCAAAACTGAATCAAAATACAAGAGGAAGCGCTCATGGTGGTGACGAATAGAAGAGCAAATCTGAAAACTTGCACGTTTCTCTCTAAGGGAATTGTTAAGGATATAGGAATCGAGTACATAAAGTTACCATATAAAGTTACTATATTAATGTGTAATGTTATATCTTAATTTATAATGTCTAATTTAAGTAATGCTTTTGTTGTGTCAGCATAGTACTCTACTGTTTCCAAAGCTATTTAGCATTCTTTCTAAATGTGTTTCCGGACACGAAGATACATAAAGACTAATTTTGCTTATTCCGTAGTTTCGTTTTGGCCCTCTCTCAATTTAATATTCGTTAAAAACGTTGACAAAGTTGTTTACTTAGCTCTCTATTTGACTCATATTATGACTAGGGTTTCTAAATCTGACTCTTCTAAGTCATTGCAAACCTAAAGACAGAAATGCCAATTTTTCTATAGATAATAATTATTATTTGTAATGATACACTCAACTGTGTTGTGTAATTACTTGGATTGTGCAAGCGGTAATTGCTCTCTGTGATGTGTTTTTGATTTGATTTATTCAAAGGAGTATAATAGTCATGCCACGCCATAACTAAAGTCTACACTTAATAATTCATACTGTTAATTAATTATGCAACACGTATCTATATAGATCTGCCTTATCCCAAAACACCTACAATACCAATACTTAATCACCCCCGGTTAATAAGTACTTAATATGTATTACGACTTTAAATGTAAATTACAGTACTTAAAACTATGTTAAGTAAATGTCTTGTAGCCGTAGTTGGAAAGAACTAAAAATAGATCTGCTTTTTGCTGCACTGTTGTAAGTTATATGTTTATGAAGGAAAATAGTGAAATATTAAATATATTTAGAATACATAATTTATTCATGCAAATGTGTAGTTTATTTCGCTAGGTGCGTTTCGCTGAATAAATACATACTTATAAGTAAAGTAATTATTATGCAGTCATTGTAAAAAGTACATGCACATGGCAATTAATTATTCTTACGAACAATGCAATCTTTTGTTATTTCACAACACGATGCAGATAGATTTGCTAGTGCAGTAATTGAGTAATTAACACGAATAAACTGCCAGAAATACCAATAAGAAACCATTTACAACTACGTAAATTATTTCCTTTGCCAACTCCTCCTGCTCGACCTGCTAACTCTTCCAAAAGGAGCTCAGCCTTATCATCCGTTAAAGTAAATTCCTGAAATACATAAGAATGTTAATCTAATGAAAAATGTAATAGCATGTCATAGCTTCTTTTTGCATTTTTAAATAGTTACGTCATTATTCCATAAAATTGGGAACACTATTGGATCTATGTGCTTGAAGAAATCAATTTTAGGAATAGGCTTCAACCAAATGTTCGTCTGGAATTTTTTGCTCCATGTGACAACTGCTCCTGTCGTCTGAATGGAAAAGAAAGTATTTGTAATGCTCCTCTCTTATTTCGTTAAGAATTAAATTTTTAGGTTCTTACGAGTTCAACTTCCACGCGAGTCTCATGTAACTCTGCCGATGGATTTAATCCTGTCACATTTTTCAAGTATTCTTCATCAGCGTCAAAAAAATGTGCAAATGACATAACAAATGGAGCATCTAAATGGACAAAGTCATAATTCATTTTTGTCATAAGCCAAAAGAAACAGAATACGTATATAAGCTTCTAAATATCCCTTTTCTTAAAATCGGTCCTCAATAGATAAATCGGACAGATAAATTACTAGAAACATTGGAAATGTAATTGCTTACGATCTCTACACTGTGAGACATCCGTAATTCCTTTTTTAAGACAATTTTCACCCTCATTTCCAGGATCTTTGCAAAAACACAGGTTTTCCTTGTGTGTTCGAGCATCTTCCAGAAACGTTTCAATTGGAGTAAATTGACTAGTTGTGACAGTTCTAAATGTGGAGGGTGACTTATATTGCAAACCTATGGATCGACAGAGATCCAAATCAAGTATATGTAAGATATCTTTCGTTTGCAAATTAGGAGCAAAAACCGATCCTTCTGTTCCTTCAATTCTATTGCACTTTTCTCCAGACCACCAATTCAATTCTTCCAGGTAATTCCATGTAATAATCTTCCCTACTTTAGATGGATCTTTGAGACCCGAGTCCACAGTGTAAGCCCCTTCATGATGTCCTGATTTCTTCAAAGTATTCAATTAAAATAAAATTGTATTTAAGAAAATCTTAATTTCTAATAGATCTATTTTTATCTCAACATACAATATTTTTTAAGGCTCACAGAATAATGGTTACATCTAAGGTTACATTGTGATTTTACTAATATTTAATTAACGTTATTTGCTTCTACTAATAGGTAATTAAATAGTGTTCACCAATTTCAGAACAGCATAGCCACTATTGTCGAATTCCATTGTCGTAAGAGACGGGGGCCCCATCAAATTTACATACTTAGAGTATTTGCTGACGTCTATACCATTAAAGATAAGGTCGCCAACTTTTATGTTTCTTTTCACGAGAGATTCTCCATTCAAGACCAAACTATTTACTGCAGAGTTCCCAGCGCTGGGGTTAGGTCCTGTTGATACTAACGTACTGAATATCTAATGCAGAAATATTATTCACATGATATTTTCATGGGAAATAAAAAGTAATATTCGAGTAATAATTATGTAATTCTTACTATCAGAGGAATATTCAGCGTATTGATCAAATCATTTTCACTTCCTTGTGATTTAGAAGCGTCAAAAGAGTAAGAAAAATTTCGCTCATAATTCACTTGCAGATCCAGGTCTACTGTAACATTGAATTTAATGCGATGCTCCCTAAAAAAGATTTCCGATAAATAAAAGGTTAAAATATGGATGAAATTACATAGAAATAATTGATTTTCTTTTTACAGATAAACGTAAGGTCCTAGTTGCTGCAAATGTGGCTTTCCACCCTTTTCAACTTCCGAAGGGTTGGTTACATTAAAAATATATACATTGAAAGTGTGCACTCCTGGAACAACATCCCAAACTTCCCATCTCCATCTACTTTTCAGCTTGTTTTTCACAATATTCTGAAATAATCAGATAACAAATACATAAACAGGAGAAAAGGCAGAAAACTAAGAAATTGTAAAACTGTCTTACATTATTTATTATGGAATCAAGAAATCCATTAGGAAATCCGTTATTTGTCAGGAAAGTCGTAGATCCCGATCCATCAACAGGTTCGATGTGACTCAAATAAATAGAAACTGCTGCACAAACAAAAATTAATTTAGAAATCATTATGACTTCTTTAAAAATGATTTTTGAGATTCTTGAAAATCAGACTCAAGACTGAATTACTGGAGGACTGAAGAAAAACAGAAAATGATGAGACACAGACACATGCTAACAGGGGCATATAATGACTTCAGTAAATTCAAGGTGTTTGTATTATAACAAATGAGATAAACAAAATGTTAATTTGTCATTACAATGATAATTATCTCTCCTGCGATGCTATATTCATCTAAAGCGTTTCTTCTAAGCAATTTAAAACAGTCTAAGTAATTGCTTCTTATCACGTAGGTGTCTTTAATGTAGCGCTAACATTTTTATTTTAAACTCGACTTTCTTTGACGCAAGCAGTATGCCTACATAAACTGTTGAAATACTATATATTTATAACATAACATTACGAAAAGTAAATCAAACTAAGCTAAAACCGATTTTCTATTTTAAACTCTATAGCCAATATACTAAATATTAATACTATTTTATTATTAATCGTAATCATTTATATCAGATGTAATGCGTTAGCATTTCTACTAATGTGTTTTGATAGTCTAAACAAACACTTTCATGATCCAATTTTAAAGTTGGACTACAAGTACAAAAAAATGCAAAGTGTATACAGTCGGTATGTAATAAGTATTCTATTTCCTGTTTGTCTATAAATATTATTGGTCTGTGATGCAACATGATACTAATTATGTGTGCAATATTCTGGTGTTAAGTAATTAAATCAGCTCGTACAATATCCCTGTACCTAACTTCGCTAAACAGCTATTACCAAGATGAGAAACTACTACATGTAACCGTGTAAAGGAATTGTAGACAGTGACAGTGGGTCACAATTGCCCATGTTCTATAGATGCTGAATGTATACTTAACATTATGTATTCAACATGTACGTGACGTGGTATTCAGGTATTCATCAGTAATTATCTGAATGCTGAGGGCACAAAGATGACTAGTACAGACACAGAAAATAATTTTCAAATGCTATAACATCAATATGTAAATTAGTTTGTAATTAGTAAATTAGAAGTGACCAAAATGTGACATATGACCATGAACTTCAATTAATTACAGACTATAATTTTGAAGCATTATTCCGAAGGAATTGTGTCGAACATCATAAAAGACCGAACTACATCGTCCAATTTTGCAGCATGTGTATTCATTAAAATTCATTTTCTATTTATCTGTATGAAATTGACTTTTCGGCTATCTTTTGCCAATTTATTTTGTGATAAGTATTGATAACAATGTACACAACGTATAGGTGCAATAACTGAAGTTTATTATTTACGAGCCAAAATTGTACAAATGTAAAGACTTGATACAAAAGCTAACCTTATTGCAATTACTGGTCTTTGGTCTACTACCTTATAATTGTTCTTCTATTATTTTATGACATTGTGGAAAGAAAATTGTAGCATTTTTGTTGTAGTATCCTCGTTGATGCCACAAATGACTTAACTTTCTTTCCACTATTGTTCTTGCATAATTGGTTACACTTATAAAATTGACTACTATTAGCTACTATATTATCATCATTAGATATGGTTCCTTTACAATTACATTTATGTATTTAATATCTTGCAATTGTGTACGTAGTTATTTTTGTCCACATGGAAGAACCAGCATTATAGGCGAAACAATAAAATTACTACTACAGTAAGATAAAACGTGCTTCAAAACTGAATTGAAACACAATGCATGCAGGTTACGCTTTCGTGCGTAATTTTATTTTACCTTTTTGCATATGCTCTAACTGGAGAAGGAAGAAAATTAAAATGTGAACACAATTAAGATTGTTTGAGTAATCCCATTTCAAAGACATTAGAATAGGTCAATTAGAGTGCACGATACTAAGAACGCGGTATATCAGATATCATTAAATTAAGTACGAACAACCCATAATAACAAGTTTCATATGTAAATACATCTGTTTGCTTTTGTACATAAATTTCCTTGTATGTGAACTTGCGGGTCAACAGAAAGCAAACAAGTGTCAGTGAGTCTCGATCACATGCATTTATGTAATTATTACAGTTCCTCGCGTTTCCTTGAACATTGTACTATAAACGTGGCACATTTTTGTATGGTTTTATCTATCCCTAAGAATTCTAGGAGGAAAATAGACTCCATGATAAAATTCTCTATTAATTCAGAATCCCTCTTGTAACGTCCTCAGTGTTCCAATGAACTTTGATTATTCAGCACGAAAGTTTAATTCATGTCGGTAAAAGTTATAAAGAGTAACACAGTCTTTGGAGTGTTTTGTCTGCTATCTGAAGTGTTTTCCCACTTTTGAAGTAGGTGGTACCACATTGGTTTTCGGCTCTTAAACATTTATTAACAATGACGTAAGCTGTGAAATTATAAAAAAGCACCTATAGGACAATAGGTACTTAATCCAGAAAAAGTTTTAGCTCTTCACGGTGAGTGATAAGTATATTTCATGTTTGAAGTTCAAATCTCATCTTCACCACTTATTGTTAGTATAATAGGTAGGTAAGTTTGGTTTTGCTAAGTGAACATAGTAATGTCATGTAAATACACAAGAATATTTAGGTATAGCATCCTTATTTGTAGCCCAAATAGAGGTGTAAATAATCTTTTGCATTAATATTCTTTAATCACCATGATACAGGGATAAGCCCGTGCTTGAACGTGAAATATTCCCAATGAACTAGCTACTAAAATTAAGTATATCGGTGTAGTATGCAGGTTCATTATTCATACAACCATTACTGCATACGAAAATTCACTTAATATCGACTAATCCAGATCGAGTGTTCCGAGAAAACATCAATTCTTACATTATACAGTAGGTGTATGCATGTGCAATGCACATGCACATGTCAACATAATGTCTGCACACAATAATGGGACAAAAAAGTGACTAAGGCGTGCAGTGTGGAGTTGTCAATTTGTGTTAATGGGTTTGCTGTCTGTGTCAACATTTCTTATCACCACGTCATATACAACCCAGCATGAATATACGATAAATTGGGTCTTAGTTTGTCTTATATTTGAGAAGACAAGGCACTGCACTTTTAGAAATATGTTTTATGGTAATAAGTATAAGGCGGTACACTGTTTATTCTATTGTGTTGTACTCTCCCTAAACTTCTGCAAAGTAGGTAATTGAACTATGATAGCCATTAACTAGGTGACAAGGAAAATTAGAGCCATTTGTATTGCCAGTAAGTTAGTGTCATATTCATAATAGATAACGCAGAAGGAATGGGCAGATAGAATAAAAGTACAATTTATGAGCAATACACGCAGATAGGAAAGGACCTTATCACTTTTGCTTTTGTCAAGTTTAGTTTAGTTTACACGAGCTGATTACAATTCAGGGTTGTACGCATTAGGAAAAATAAGAAAAAATTGAGACGATAATTCAACAAAAATAATACTAATATTATATGCCCGGGTACTGGATAGAGACAGTAACCGATTACACTAGCAGCTCATACACGCAAATCCAAAATAATAAGTAGGTCGCCTATTGCTACTAAATGTACATGCTGCATTACATTTAACACTGACTGTGGGAACAAAGCTCATTGGAGAGCACATCAAATTTGAAAGTCTCCTTCGAGGTCAGCTTATCTTTTCCTCCCATCTCCGCGGTGCCACGGGTCTCACAATACTATCAAGTAGCAATAACAGTTTGCATAATATATTACATATTCCTCTGAATTACAACAGCTTAATAAACTCAGATATGCTATTTAAAGATATTTCATGAGAAAATTAATATGCCTTTGCTATTCTTTGTGAAAATTCCCATGGAATAATTAAAATATAACTTTAATTTTATTTTAGGTATACGCAATGGACAATAAGGATACTTCATGGAATAGTTTGAGAAGAAAATCTGAAATCAAGAAAATTAATATTGTGGCAAACTCCCACAAACACTGAACATAACTACTAATTGTTCTTGTGTTGCAACAAAATATTATTTTGATAACCAGTTTTTTAAAGTTGGTCTCCAAAATATTATGCAACCCTGGTTATACCAATATAAGCTGTCATTTAAAACATGCGTAATCGTCCGAAGTAATCTTGGTCCTAGTGTTACAAATTACATACACTCTGTACTCTGTACAGCGAACTATATAATAAGGGTACCTAATTAAATATACACAGTTAGACACACGTAGTCGTACATTGACTTTGGTTATTTGACTTGGAATATAAAGAAGCCATTCTCTCAGAAGTTATATTAGTCATGGAGAAATTTCAGGAAAACTAGCAAGATAGTAGAACTCAATTTCAATCAAATCCTTATGTAACCAGTATTGTTGATTCCTCCGAATATATAGGACGCGTGAATTAACACGAGTGAAAGTGCTAAAAAAGTGACATTAATTCCCTTAAAAGAGCTGAAAAATAGAATTAACCATGTCGTCTGCCGAAATACCTACAGATAAACGTTTCGTCATTGTTTTACTCATTTTGTCCATAACCCTTCAAGGTGTGATCCTAACAAGAAATACTTCCTTATGGCTAACATTTTTTATAGCTGTCGGAGGAAGTAGCATTGCTCTTCTTACTTTACTGAAATATCGTCTAGTCTACGCGGTAGTAAAATCTCTGCCGAGAGACCTGAGGTAACAGCTCCCAGTTTGTTCACATGTTAAGTAATGATTAAAACTAAAACCAAAGCTCGTGTGTGATAATAACATTTTAACTTTTGTCATTTTAAACACGAATTACATAATAGAAATGTCCATTTGCATTTCATTGACTTCCGAATCTTCAAGGTGTTAAATGTTTGTGTGTAATGAAAGGGAATTAACATTGCTTTTAATAAACCGTCGAGAAGTCAGAACCATTCTTCATTGCATATTAATTTCTCACGTATTTTCACACTGCATTGTTAATGATACTCTGCTTTAAATATAATAACCAAATCACAATCATAGTATGCTTGTGAAGCAGATAAATCTGGACAAATCGTGTGTAAATGTCATTACCAATACGTTGGTTTATATTTCATATGATATGTCCGTTGTGTTTCTAAATCATTTTTTAATGTGATTTAAGATAATATTCCTCAATAATTAGTGTATTCTTTACAACTTTTGCCGTTGACTATAAATTCAATTTTCTAAACAATGCATGCACATTATATAAAAGCTGTATTTACCCCTTACAACTACAAGTGTTCTTATTTTAATAGTAACTAGTAAGTGGTTTGATTTATAATTTACTGCATCTTTACGAGTAAAGCGTTTCTTAATTTCTTATCAACCATTTTAGCTTCGTGATGTTTTGATTAAGGCTTTGGTGCATGCGTTTTGGAAATCTCAGATGACTATCAAAATACACTTCTGCCATTTTCTGCATTTATTTCAAAATCTCCAAAAGTTCTGATACGATTTGGTCATGTCGTAAATATTTGGAAAGGCAAACGCATTAACTTGAAATTTACAGTAGAGAATTCTCGATTTTATGGAAGTATTGAACACTAACAATGATTAGATATTTTTATCGAAATTTGCCTTAATGTCG
>JABASH010002435.1:0-20156 GCA_019776445.1 Tomocerus maximus
TTCTTTTATAAATGAGCTGTTACAATGTAGTTGAGCACAGCACATTTATTTTATTCCCGCATTGCGTACTGATTTACGCACACCATGTTTTAAATACACATTCTGACTTATCACTGAAACTGAAAGGTTACACATACACCAAGTATCTTTCTACTTTGCAAATTATAGATGTAAAAATAAAAGCATGCTGCAAGTTGATATCTGAGCGTAGAATTTTAGAAAAGTCTACATATCAAAGTGTCCTGTCGAAAACGCTGAGAAAGATGTATTTATAATGCGTGCTGCGTGCGTACAATTTAATATTTATGATCCAACTATTTATTCACTGATAAAGTGAATACGTTATGCGTAATGCTGCAGGATTGGATTGTGCTGAAATAGTTATCTCCGCGTGTGTGTTCCCAAAAGAATTCAAATATAGTTAGTTCAAGACGAAAAAACTATTTCACGCACTAATGCCAAGGAATGTACAGAATCCACAGCTGTGATTACAAAAAGAGGGTGTGAAGTGTGAATTTTCTTAGGCATACAGATATCATTACAGTATAGTGGCCCTGCTGTTTTCTTGTCACTTTTAATTAACCAAATGTTCTAATTTTCATGGTCAGTAATGTGTACAGCGCTAGAACATAATTTGTGTACCTAAAACTAGTACCCTGCTATTTTATGAACCGTCATAAGAAATTATGTCAATTAATAACACAGAAATTGTATGGTAGGTTTAGAGTTTGACTTGCAATGTAATTACTATACTGTACCTTGGGACAATGAAATGGATTGCAATGAAAGTATTTTAGCATAACCTTCACAAGCAAAATGAGCTTTCATTAATTTCACAACTGCATTTAATTTCATTAAAGTACCTACCTCGACTCTTTCGTCATATAAAATGCCTGACTAGTATACAAGTCCCCTATAGCAATGTGAACAGCTTATTAGCATAATTTATATGACAGTGACTGCGGTGATCTTCACGTAAAAATGTAACAACACATCTGTTTAGCCACTAAGCTACATAATTGGATGCATGCACACAATGGTCACCATCAGCATGTTCGCTTCAGCATTTAACTTAACAATAATAGCCTGTTCAGACTCTCAAACCAAGACCAGTTGTTTCGCTCGATCAATCTCTACCTACCTACACAAAATGCTAGGTACTACAACTCTGTTTTTCCCTATATCTGATTCTCATCTCAAATGTTTACCCACTGGCTCATTTGATCAATCCTTATCTAAATGCTTTCTTAAACTTACTAGTGTTGTGTCTGAATCAGCATTCCCAAGAGCAGGACCACCTTGAAAATCTGTTCAATTGATTCAAAGCATTTTGCCGCCTGGGTGCCTTTTTATTTTACCTATATACTTTTACATCAACCTCTTCTTGTTCATTTTGACAGTAATTGAGTTACACGAGTACATATCTAGATATGGTAAACACATTTATGGATATGGGATTTTTTAAGAACTGTCCCAAAACTACTTAATTTAGAATTTTAATGTCTTTTTCACACCAGTGATTCCGTATATGCCAACATAAGTTTAATTACAAATACACAAGATTTAGTACGACTAAAAATGACTTCTCTGCCGAAACCCACAATAATTAAGGATTTTTAATTACTCCTTCTAGGAATTTTTCAGATATGCAAGCACAAGAAATAATTACAAAGAAAACTTCGTGAAAGCCAATCAGGAATAGGCTTTTGACAATCCGCTTTCCTGTGTACCAACGAATGCTGAAAATTCTTTGTAGATAGCATAATTATATGGCTATACTTATATGAAAGTTAAAAGGATATATTGCATTTGTGTATTAACTAGTATTATTAGTGAAAGAATTGATGTCATGAGAGAAAAGATGAAAGCATAAAAAGGGCATGTTGGCAAAATGTAAATAGAATGTGGACAGTAAATAGATAGGAGTATCAGAGAAAAGGCCCTTAACATTTTCAACTTGAGCACGCATCGTATTAACCCTTTTAAAAGATTTGAAAGAGTTGATGCGAATAGAAATTGGTAGTGCAAAAGTAATGCCTTAAGCATTGTAATTTTTGTAGACGAAGTGTATTCCATGACATGTGAATGTGATTAAAACAAGTAGCCTAGCCTTATTGTTAGCTCAATTTAAAAGATTTTTATCCCAACGTGAAAGAAAACATCATGAAGTGAAAGAGATCACAAAGCAGGTAAACATGGGCGAATAAAATATATTTTATGCAGACAGGAAAGACAAATGAAGCCGAGTTTTTAGACAGTTTGACTTGAGAAGTGGTGACTGACATTTACACTCGAGCTGAGTCTTTCCACTTTAGTGTGCACACCTCTTCTCTCTGGCAGAACTGGATTGGATTTGGAGAACTTGTTCTTTTTTGCATAAATACTATAATACACGGCGGCTTTTTCATTGAATTAAATATTAAAGAAGCCTCGTTAGCTAAAACTTCTGGGTTGAATATAATACACTTGGCTTTGACTACGAGAGATACCTAATACAGATGAATGATCTAATACAAATCAAGTGCATCGCTCTGCAGGGTTCAAGAATTACGCTCGTAAAATTCTTAACGCAAAAAACGGTATTATTGCTGTGTGTATGCCATGCAGACACGGTAGATTTTTTTTATTTTCAGTAATTCTGTCTCTGTAGAAGTAGAGAACAATAACAAGTTAATTGTGATGTGGATGTGAAGATGCTATTGTATGTACCTGATTCTTTTATTTCTTGGACTAATAAGTAGCAAAGGCTATCACATTTAAGATCGCCTTAACTATTGTTGAAATACAATCTCGAGTTGACTTTTACAAGAAATATCTTCTCTCTGGCATGCCCTTATATAATAAGACTTGACTCACCTGCCTTGGCATAAGATTTGATTTGTTGTCATCTAGATAGACTAGCTTGGGCTACATTATTTATTCCTTATCTCCAATCATAAATGATTAGACGCAGCAAAGTAACTACATCGCTAAAAGAACTACTCCGTATATCCTTAGCATATTAAAAATCCTATCTTACCACATAAAAACTGCACATATTATTGCAATTAATGGCTTTTTCTTGGTATCTTTCATCATCTAACTAAGACTTGGACCATACACTTACCTATATCAGCAGAAAAACCGATGCACATGACATTTTCTTTATATGACAAGTCGCGTCGCATCGGGACCACTGAACAAACGGCAGGTCACTTGTCTCCATTCTCATGCTGTGATAATTTAAGTGTGAAAAACGGTATAAACTTGACCATACAGGACATACGTTTTCTTTTACGACCGCCAACCTACATCGATTTCTCTTCAGATTTTTCCTTTCTTCTATTTTATTCATGCACAACACTAAAAACCACTCAACAAATGATCCACATTTAAAGCAATACCTACCCGCCAAAATGAACTCAATTTTCAAAGACTTTCCGACAGTTGTTTAGCAAAATGAATATTCTAAATATACTGTCATTGTCCTGCTAATGATTAGAACTTTATAATTTTCTTGGACGATTATTCGAAATTTCTTGCCAAATTGGCATTTTCCAAATTACTGCCTAACTTTCATTTTCACTAATCAAGTTTCAGACGATTTTCATCAATGCAATGCATTGCACTGGCTAGCGTTGCTTTTCACTGATCAAAAGTCTAGTGCGCATGCGTTGCAACTGAAAATGGTCGTTTCTTTGTTTCCCATTGTTATTGACTTTGAAAAGTTTTATGTACAGATAAAATCAGAGAGTAAAGAGTGCAGTTTATTTTCCGTCTGGATTGGTTTCCATGAATTGTGTAAGAGCGACAAATTCCTCCAAAGTGATATGCATAATATATCCTTCTGGACATGGAAAAGTGTGTGTTCAAAAGTCTGCAGATGGTGGTTTAGTGTCTATATTAGTTGGTGGTGCTTTTATAGTGTGCACGAAGGAGAACATACACAATTCGGGAAAGAATAAAGGAAAAGATCGCATGCTAAGCCACTCCATTAGTATCCAGCGTCTTCGTGCCAAATAAACGTCAATAGCAACTACGTGACTCCGAAAGTGCACATTTCCACTTTAGTTGCCCATTAAGCATTCACTGTGCTTCTATTGACTCCGACTCGGATTTTACGGTGAAATAACATAATGTGGGTAGCTAAGTTCTCCTCGTTCCTATCTCTAATGGTATCTGAAGTCCTGAATTCCTCCTAACTCCAGAGGTAGGTACCTATTTCATAATATTCAATTCCATTCAATTCGAGGTTCTTTGCCGGGGTACTAATGCCTGAAATGGTCATATGTATAACTACCTGGAAATGTATAGCACTAATATGTTAGTTCTACTTAATTCTCTGTACACTAGTACAGTAATTCTGAACTGAATACTGTATAAGGCTTAAGACAATAGAACCTTCTGTACCAAGGCTAAAGTGGGAATTTAGAAGAGTTTGTGTTTGTTAGTATCACAGCATAGTAGTACTCAATGTGTTTCCTGGTGCAAAAGCTGATTGCAAGTAATTGCACCAGGCACCTATAGCACTTGAGAACACCATGCCCGAGCAAGATCAAGAGAAAACCAAATCAGTAAAGCTATTCACGATTTATTTGACTTTATCTCTTCAGTTTGTTCACCAAGATATTTATTAGTTTGCGACTCACTTCATTGGATTCCTCATCTTGTACGTAAAGTTACTGCAACTTGTAAGCAACTTGCTCTCCTAGCGTCTGACTACAAAATTCTTATTTAGGTACAGAGATTACTGCTGGTAAGCTGTGTTAAGCCATTGTAGGTACCTATACATTAAGGGATTTGTGTTTTGTCTACCTAATACTACCTAACCAGTAACCACACTTTATGTTCTTATAACTCATTTTGTATTCTCCTATTTTTTAATACTCATGTCACATACTACAGAATGGAAAATAGATGACAACACTACTAGCATAATTAAAATCCTGATAATTTCTCGTGGCTTTATTTTACCCTTAATTTACTAAAGTACGGGTGACACTGCAAAAATGCTTCTTTGACATGGATGTATTATTTACAAATGTTAAAAGCAGAGATTCTACATCCTCCTATTATATAAAAGTCGTACCTATTTGTTTAGACGAATCTTGCAAATCAAAATCTCACAGTCCTTACAATTTTTTGGAATATTAAGTTATGGCAGTTATTTCCCTTTTTTGTTCTTCCGAACCTGGTAGTTACTCTTTTAACAACAATGGTCTTACTACCCATAATACCCATGCGACGAGTGCGTTATTTGGCGGTATATGGCGGCCTACCGCTGTATAATATTTGGGGATGTAATGATTACGTCACTTATACTTGACTGAAGTATTAGAGTCTAAAAATTGGTACTACTCTTTATTGCTACATGCAACAATTACAACAGTTCTGTCTTCTTCATATCTTTCACAAAACACTTCCGTGCTGCCCAGCTCTGTTCGAAATATGCTAAAGCCTTGCTTCATTTGATGGATCATAGATAGCAGGAAGGCAAAGGGCAAAGGAAGGTTCAATTGTATATGCTTACTATGTAATGCGTCAATTTGCTGATGGAAAAAGAATATAAGTCCAGCTGTGATTTTATAGTAGTTGTTTTTGACATCCTAAAAGACCCAATTGATAACGATATTGTAGATATTCCTAAATTAATAAATCAGTGAAGATATTTCTTGTTGACACTAATGAACAATAGCCAAATGCTTTTGCATTACATTAACTCAATTAACTTCTCTCCATGGATGATTATATACATAGGTATCTTGGTATCAGCAAATAGATAATCACTCTATTAAAATGTATTTATGATGTGTCTGAGTAGCAGCACGTAGCAGTATGCATATAATAATATTTTTTATATCTTCCTATCACCTGCTGAGTCAAGTAAATATTATTACAATACAACACTACGAGTTAACCCGATAGCGTTATTCAAGAGGAAAATAGATATTAAATGGTTATTACAGGAGATTTTCCCTTATCTATGTGCTTAAGTGTGTGCAAATAGCTTCCTGATCGATTGAAGAATGACATAAAGGATTAAAGTGATGTTGCACAATATCACATTATCTTCCATGAGTGCTCGAAATTCGTAGGTCTACTAAGAAAATTGAAATGCATAATCAATTCTAGGCAGGTTTTACCCACACTTGGGACAGTGACTCTTTATAAAGTCATCTAAGTGATAGCAAAGGATTCACAAATTCACATGAGTCAACTCCCCTGAGAGTTGTTAGCAGTATAAGTAAAATTACATTCACATCAGGAGACATCGCTCGAGAGAATAGTTTTTTAGTGGGGAGACAAAAAATGAGTTGACGTGTCGCGACTATGAATATGGAAATGGATTTCCAATAGGAATTGCTGAAGTTTTTTAACAATTTGCACTGAGCTGCATAATCCAACTCTGAAGCCAAGATATCTGCGGTTTATTTTCGGCTGAATTAGGTATCTAGAGCATGGAAATTCTATTATATTATTATCTCTCTTTTCTATAGGATTGAGTCGAAGTTCCATTTACGTTTTATATTGCTAGATTGACCCTTCGCCCATGTTCTCGGTTACTAAGCCAGTGCATATACCATTTCTAGATACCTATATTCTAATGTTCTAGGAGCAGTGGGTTGGATTGATGAAAGAATGGTATGCCCTGGCAGAGTATTCTGTAATAGAATCTGTCTGACCTATGCATTAGACACGCTCTATCTAGGGCGCACTGGGAAATGTGTTGCCCTATCCATTACCATTTAATATTCTGCATGTTCGGGAGAATTCCTGAAGATGCACTTGGAATAACCAGCCAAGTGGAGTCGACAAGACCACAGATAGAAAATGAAAGAAAGGGTACTGTGAGAATCATTTCTGTCTCAACTTTCAGGGCTAAGGGTAACTGTAGCTCAGGATTAACAGAAAGCCTTTTCCTTCCTCACTGCGTATATACTTTTTGTAGGAGGAAATGTAATATAATCTGCACATAAAAATGTGATGTCTGTGTCGGAAATGATTCATGGAATATTTTATGTCTCCGTCTTGTATAACTACTGCCAAAATTCTTCTATGTATGCTGATTTGGTGAAAATAAACCTCTTGTGGTCTGTCTGTCCATCCTTCACGATCCTGCTATGGCATTTCCAACCGACATGCGAGAGAATATCCCATATTTCAAGGAAAATACAATTTTGATAGATTTCTCCATTTATTACAAGTTACACTGCCATAAACTTCATCCATTATGCATGGATGAAGTGGGAGTGCCTTTCTACGTCTTCGAAACCATTCGGTCAAACCAAGGCAGTTGTTTGTATGCACATTCCAATTTCGACACATGTGTATGTATGGTATCTGTATGAACAGCCATGTCATGTTACTGTTGGCCTGCTGTAGACAGTAGACATCAAGCTGCTGATGTTCAATTCCCTTCAAGTCAAGCTGGCAGTGGCAACGTGACCCGTTGTATTTCATGAATAACGACTTTGTGCAAACAACATTTCAGTATAAATATCATTCACGTTGTAAGGGTCTACGCAGCTTCTTTTATGATATTAGTTGGTAACCAAGCTGGTGATATCCTATTTCTAATTTGTCCAGAGTCATAACCAGAAAATATTGGGGATCAATGTCTTTAACACAAACTGTGTATGGCAAGTGTATCAATAGTATACGAATACTGACTCCACAGATTTTGAACCTAGAATGTAAAAGAAATGCAAGCCAGTCTGGTTATAAAATATTTGCGAACTTTGTGCCTGCTGATCTTATGACTTATACAACCTTTCATTTACTACTGACATTGACATAGGTGTAACATTTGTATTATTGCATTTGATATTGATACTGANTTGATACTGATACATATAAACACAAAAACGAATGTTTAAAATACCAAAATACATTTATGTACATTCAGTACATAAAATCGAGGTACGTAGATACTAAATGCGATATTAGTATACTTTCTATTAAGAAATGAATTACAACTTATGCATCTATATTGTATTCTATAATTATACTGCATTTAACACGAACATCAAGACATCTTTTAGGTATAAGGTAAAGTAAAGACTAGCGGCTAGCCTCTTGGAATGCTGACGAAAAGTAATTAATGCAACGAAACTATTTATACGAGAGTTTTACTAATGGGATTGTTAATTACCTGATTTAATTCGTGGAAACTTAGAAAAGAATTTTATTTTGTTATTAAAACTTTTACAGGACCAGACAAAAGATATATAAATATTGAGTTAATAGCAGAAGAACACAAGGCAAGATATCTAACCTAGGGTAATCCTATTCGTGGAGGGGAAGATCAGCAGCAGCTCCGCAAGGAATTGTAAGTAAGTACCTCCATGGAGCAGTGAGGAATTCCTTATTCAGTAGAGAAATGCATTCAGCCTTTCTTCTGTACTTCTTTCAATTCATCTCTGTATAGTTAGTAATAAAAGATTAGTGTACATACACAACTTTTCTCAGTCAGTTGTAATGAAAGACGTCTAAAATCTGAAGAGAAAGCAGGGCACATTCCTGCATCGCAATAAGTTTTGTCCTTTAGATGCGCCTTATAGCTCCCAAAATATTACAGGGTCAGAAGAAACTGTTGTCAACTATAGTTATCTGTCTCCAATTCATTCTCGTAGCTTGAAAATTACTTTTCCTTTCGTGCAAAGAATACTTTCATAAGGTCTAAAACTAGCTAAAATCAAAATCATGCCTTTTTTCTGTACTAATGAAACATTTAGGTCACTACTTAAATGCATCAAATAGTTTTTATATTTTTGCTCGAGAACACTGTAAATGAACAATATCCCTAATGCTGTCCATAAATACGTATAGTAAGTACTAACTACAAACAAAGCTAAGTCACAGAGTCAGTTGTGTATGAAAAACACAAATTATCTGTCCCCATTTATCAACATCAACTTTCTCTTTGTGAATCCTAGACAAGTTGACAAAAATGTACTTAAACGAAGAAAGGCCTGTGCATATTGAGCAAAACTGGTGCATTGCATTTCTAACTCGACGATTTTGTCAAAACAATTAAATTTAAGCCTACAGAATTAATTTAGCATTAGTATGTACTTATTTGTATTAATACCACAAAAACCGGCTTCTACTTACAAAAAAAAATGTATAACAGTCGCAGAGGACTGTTTAGTTTAATATTCCTGAATGAAACTATAGGTAGGCTTAGTTCTCCTTAGCCAAAATGCTCCAAGGGCGTTTGAAGATATGTATTTTACATTGAAGGAATAAATTCAACAGAAAATGTAGCACCTTATCCATAAAGAATAATATTTTTCTCACGGAAGCTGTTCATTTTGTGTGTTGTGTTTTTCGGGCAAATTACATAGTAGTGGATACAATGGAATGGACAGAGCGAAAATGGCTACTTGCATTATTATTGGGTAGCTTATATAGGTAGGCATCCTTGAAACCTGCAGAGCAAAGCTTTATGCTAGTGAAGAAATCTGTTGTGCACTGTGTATTTACTCATTTATTATTCTCTGAGTTATAAAAATAGGATACATTCTTGGCTCCCTTAGCGCATAAATTCTTTGTTAGCCTCCTAGCGTTGCAGGACTCTTGACTTGACCTCAACTAACTTATCTGGTTGTTGTTGCAATGAAATTTCAGCAGAGTCTAATATAGGTATCACCCCAGACTGAGATTACAGCGTTTTCCTTTTATGGTAGTTCGCTTTCATTCTGGGAAATGGGATTTTTCACGGAATTTATGAGATTTTCTATTCTGTGCAACGGAAATCAAATCAAAATCACAGAGGTGAATTGGAAAAATGGCGAGCACTTTTCTTGTGCATTGATCTTATATTGAGAAATGAATATTTTCATTTCCTTCTCCGTGTGCAGAAGTTTATTAGAATTTGTATTGGCAGACAGACACCAAAGTATTTAGTTTCGCCAGTATATAAGCCTTTTCTTTCCAACAATAATATATCTTTCTGTTCTCTTATAAATTCACACAAGAAATTGTGTACAAGCATATTACTTAAATGGGGTTGACTGTTGATTGACTCTTATACATTTGTTTTTTTGCCTTTGGCTCTTTTCTTTCATGTTCAGGCTTATATTGTTTTTCTGGAGACAGAGAAGTCACATCGAAAACTTTCTTCTGAGATTTAGAATGAAATGCAATCCTTTTCAATGTACACGTTAGTGCAACCAGGCAAAGAACAAAGCATGTTTACTTGCAGGTGGAAACAGAGACGCAGTTGTAGGCGGTAACAACGATGCCAATGACAATGCATTTTGGCTTTTGACACCCGAATTTAGAAACATAGCTATAGTTTTGTTTGTAAAAGCTAGGACTTCTGTTTTGCAGCAGATTAAATTCGGCGTGCATGTGCAAAATGTTACGTCAGACAGGCCAGTCTGTATCTTTAGCGTAAAATCAAGTTTTCTGCAGTGACAATTGAGGAATCCGCCTATCGTTGTTTTCATAAGATCTAAAACATTAAGACAATAATACGCCCTACCGATTTTCTTAATAATATTTTTGTGCAGTTTCAAGTAAAAAACAGGTTTGTGTTTGAAGAGCATCTGTTTCTAAATATTCTTAAGAGAGATATTAAAGAAGAGAAAGTAAATGGAATGATGAAAAATATGTCCACCAGGAATGGTTTAGTGCCATCATTAGTAGTCAAAACGGATTTTCTTCAGTTTGAATAGATTTGAAGCTGTCAGCTCTTGAAAACAGATGAAACAGAAGACATAAAATAGAGTGATATATTTTCGTTGTAAGTATACCTGATTCAAAAGGATCCACATAGTACTTTCTAAGTGGAAATCACTGGAAGGTTTTCGTTCTCATGGCTAACTTGTTTCATCTGATAGGTTTTGTTCTAGTTGTTCACAGTTGATAAAGAGTTGCAGTTACACTTGAATCGATTTGTACATGAATGGAGAGAGGACAGAATGTTAGCGTCGAGTAACATTGCAATGCTGGGTCGAAAATCTTGGAGTGGAATTTCACTTTCGTTGCAAGTCAAAGATAACTGAAAGAGGTAAAAGAGAGAAAGGAATGCAATGTAATGCATCGGTAGGAGAAAGTAGTAAAGAAAGGATCTCAAAGAATTTATTGAGGTAGGAAATGGACTTATGAAAGGGTGGAATAGAATAGGAAAAGCCGTCAGGACACGACACGGCATGCCGCCTTTAAAAAAAGAGCCCAGTATTCGGTTTCCTTGCTCTTGGCGTGAGTTGAACTGAAGTGGACTGGACACTGCTACTTAAGAAGTACACTCAGACTTTTGAATCGGAATCTATTTCTCGAAGATACTACAAATTGTCCAATAGTTTAGGTTTACTCTACTATATGGTTTTAGTGGTGCATAGAACTGGATCATAATCATAAGCTACATTGCAGAATTCACAGAAATTCAATTGCCTTTGCTCTGAAAACCGCTTTTCTCTTATCAGGACACGATTTAAGATAAAGTGGTCCACTATTATGCTATATTATGTAGCGGGCATTATAAAATAATATGAACTGATAAAGGAGTCGAGAGGAAAATGGAAATGCCCAAGATACCTTATAAAATAGATGTCTATCTTTGTTGATACAAGTAGCAATTTTATTTTCTGTATATTATATGAGTAGGTAGGCGATCTCTTTTCCATTCTACCTTTTAAGTAGGTACGTCAAGAAGGTATTTGGAAAGGAAAAGCGATTGGCCACTCACGTCAGCCTAGTGGCTATCTATCTGTAAATACGACTTACTTTGCAACTGGAGTGAACTGAACTCTTAAATTTCCCCTGCAGTCTCTTTTGGTTTAGCTCAGCTCATAAGACGCAGCCAAAAGTGAACAAGTCCAACTCCAGGCCAGCTACCATTTCATCCAATTCGATATTTTACGGAGAAACAGTAAAGAATCCTTCCTTTCATTTCGTTTTATACAAAAAGTTTCCAAATGGCTCCTCTTCTTCAACTTTTCATATATTACGCTTATAACTCTTGTGGGAGAAAGTGAGAGTCAGTCCTTTTTCTCCAAAAATATCTCTTCTAGTATAACGTCCCTCTTTCATACACAAAATAATGGCCTACACTTTATCTTATATCACCCAATATACAATTCTTCTTATTCAACTTATCTTTTCATGTCCATATCTTTAAAGATCGTAAAGAGACAATGCGTGTTTTCACGGAGTTGCTTCATTTGTTATTGCCATTTACACGAATCCATAATTCCTCAGTTGAGAAACGGGTTCTGGTCACCCACATTTCATCACGAGCACACAAATCCTATCCTGGAGGCTTCTTATGGTAAGTACTCTGCACTAAAGACTTGAATTACCTAAATATGCCAACTACCATTTGCAGAACTTAGGCCTATTCAAAAATTGCTTAATATTATTGAAATGTTCTATTGCTGATTCTTTAGGGCAACCGTAGGTACTTTGAGGCAGTCACTAAATTAATGTTAATAATCAACGTAAATGCATCTTCATATGGTAGATGTAAATATAGTAGGGCAATTATTTTGGAAATTGTATACCTACTCGTATTATTGTTACCTGAGACTATGTTACTTCCTTTACTATCGGTTGAACATTAACATTACCAAAAGTTTATTATGTTAAATTAGGAGCTACAAACTTTTCTTCTATGATCCTCACGTATGTATGGAATGATATTAGCATTAAAACTTTTCATCACAATCGAAACAACAATTTGGTTTTATATTTCCCCGTCCCTGTACATTTGCCTAACTATATTTGTATTCAAATCCCCATTACGTAATAATGGTTACCTATAAAAACTCGACAACAAATTGTAAAGTATAAGGTATCATAAATCGGTTTGTATTATCTGTAGTTTTGGAAATTAGAGAAAATTACGACGTAATGCATAATAGGATTTTGTGAATGTGTGTTTTGCACAAAAGAAACCCTATGTTGTTTTCTATTGTTAACAAGGTAAATAAACAGATATCCATTGAGAATTCTTATTCTGTGCATTCCCAAATGTCCGTATCTACATAACAGAGAAAAAAGTTTTCTGCCACGTACCAGAAAGTTACGTACCTAAAAAGAACGAGAGATGTACATGGTAATGTCTCAAAACAATTTAGTCTCATACGGAGAACATGGCCAATAACTTAGAAGTTTTGCCCACATTGACAAAGGAAAGGCCACACGACATGGAATGTTCGCGGAAATTCGTATTATTAGAGTAGGCAGTTGTGATGGGAAGAAATAAGGAACATGTTGATGAAGACCTTAGGTTTCTGTGGGTTATGTCTCGAATGCCCCATCAACCTTTTATGGGGTTGGCTAACGTTTGTAAGCAAGTATAAAGTAGAGGGATGTCAAATCTGGGATGCACGAAGTATAGCAGTGAAATAGAATCGATAAAACTCTTTCTTACGATTATGGGCTGTTGTTTGCTTAAAGGAGGAATTTATTGAGGTAGGAAATGGTTTCGGGGACAAAGACAACGACACTGACAACACAAACTGGAGTGGAGTTAACTGAACTTGAGTTGCAGTTAGCGTAAGTCAACTCACCCACATTCAATTACATTATGTTACGATTCCCCAGTAGCCATTTCCACAACTTTTTCTTCAGTTGCAAATTCTGAAAATCATTGTGTCTACACAAATTTCTCTCTTACATCATTTATTCCTAGTACATCTAAAATTTTCTTATTGAGTTTTCCAACAATTTCCATTCTAACCACCATTGGTGCCACAAAAAGTGTGTGTTTGACTTTTAAGACTTCTCCCTATGAATTTCTCGCAGAGATAAAGCCAATATCTGTATCCATATGCGTTCTAAAATAAGACCAGATATAGTACATCCCCGATTAAAAAAGACGGAGGAGGACGTGGACTTAGAGGGAGTGTTGTAGGTACTTGACATTGTCATCTCATGCTGAGACGAATGCACAAAGCCTGAAAAACAGTGCAACGGCTCAGGACAACAAATCCCAAAACTAACCAAGCCACATAGATTTTCCTGTTAGCTCTCAATTTGATTTTTTATCCCTGGAGATGTCCTAGTGTTTTCTTCTGCCTTGTTATCTTTTTCTGGTTTATAATCCCAGAACAAAAAAAAACCCGACTCTCTCGAAGGATTACCACTTATATAATAATATATACTAGTGGTAGGTACTTAGAGTTAAGTTATGTTATACTTAATATGATTTTCACAATGCAAATACATACGATCGGAGCAGTCAAATACTTACATTTGCGAATAGTAAACAGGGAGCGCTAAGAAAAATGTTCTTCATTTTTATTTTGGTCTTAAGTCATTCTGCAGATAAATACTATTGCAAAGGGTGTGTACAAATAGATATACTTCAAGACATTTCCTATTGCGAACAGTGAATGCACATTATAACTTTATATAGTACGTACTCACATTTACTATTCTTCTCAACCCATTTGTTTCCTTCTTTGTGGACATCGAACAAAGAATCCCTGCTGCGTTATTTGTCTGCAGGAGATTTGTCTTTAGCTTTTATGTTACATTTAGTTTTACATTCCTCCGAAAGTACTATGGTGCAAATGGCAAAGGATGTTGTTTACACAGGAGAACAGGAACAGCTCTTTCCACTATATTTATTACTCCGACAGATTAAGAAACAAACTAGGTAGACTGCCGTATACCAAATGTACTTATTCACCAGCTGTGTTAACTTGAAAGAATGTGCCGAGAGGACAATCTCAATAGGCGATTTCTTAGAATTTCATGATTTACTGCCAAATAACTTGCAGATCATATTATACAATAGTATACCTACATCCTATAACAGTATTTATGACAGTCAGTGCCCTGTCTATAACAGTCATTTATTATGCTCACATCTCGTCTAAAATTGAACTTTTTGCAGTGTTAATAATTGCCAGTAACAGTTCTGCTC
This sequence comes from Tomocerus maximus, assembly GCA_019776445.1. Lineage (NCBI taxonomy): Eukaryota > Metazoa > Arthropoda > Collembola > Entomobryomorpha > Tomoceridae > Tomocerus > Tomocerus maximus. The sequence goes on from JABASH010002435.1 coordinate 14,861, forward strand.
CTCCTGCTGTGCTGATGCTGATACTGAGTCCCTGGAGTATTTATGGTAGTTTATTCGGCTCACTGCGCTTGACCTATCTACTAATGCTACCTAATGAGTATTATTGTAGTACCGTCATGAATGCCTGATTATAATATTGTCCATTTACAGTGTGAATAAATACATACAGAAAGTACCGCTAATTGTGTATTGAATCCTGGCAAAACGGAAAAAAGTTCTACAAAAAATATGTTAGGGGTGAATACAAATGCCTATTATGTCCTCACAATCCTGTGACACTTTAAAAGAACGTACATGAATACTACTTTGATACAATTGAGTAGCATGAGTATTATAATAATCACAAGATCAAACGATAGTGAAATCCATATGTGTAGACTGTGCACTAAGTAAGGTAATAAAACAGTTGATTGGATATTTCAAAATCAAAATGGATACACCCCTGCTGAATCATTAGCTCATAATATTAGGTATGTAATTTGCAATTAGCTTTTTGCAACAAAAAGACCTTACTAGTAATAATTGTGTCATTGACTCGTGTTCTTTGATGCACTTACAACTATGATTAACATACACATACCTTGATTACTATTTACATGCTTATTTGATGGACAGCAAAATATATTGGACTGCCTTTGATCATAGAAGATGAAAAAGAGCTATAAACGACAATAGTGTTCTAACAAGATGTCAATTCATAAATATTTCAGTTTTCTCAAGTTTTAATGAGTTTGCGGGGCACAATACTTTCCTACTGTGCCGTAGAAGTAATTAGACAATAATTAGACATAAGTATGATACATTTCTCTGTTTCGCTTGATGCATGATAGTACTAATACAGATAATACCAGTACTGTAGGTGGGGTATTGGGGCAGTAGGTACTATATGTATTTAGAAGGTACATTGTGCAACAGTTAATATTGTTACGAAATCATTTTCCCGTTTTGTTTTGCCCTCTTTATTCATATGACAGTATGGAGGTCTTTTTGTCAGAGTAAATAGAATCAAAATATGAAGGCAACTACCACCAGTGTGCCCAATATTGTCCTACAGTCTGCGAGTACTAAAATAGCTTTAATGTACATTCTAGTCGAGGTTAAGTTTTATTATTCTTTATTCCTTTCCATTTGTCTAACAAACTTACGAACTGTAAGTATAGCTATAACTTTCTGCAGGTGCCAGTATGCCCATAATATTTAGCTTAGCGCAGTCATTCATTACTTATGCAGCATATACTTAGAGGAAAATCTTTATTACCTACTAGAACTATCGTTTTTTCGTAAAAAACGTAAATACAGTAACGTAGTTTTAATTAACTTGAACATTATCATTGCCCGTTGAGTAACAATAATGTTTTAACTGCAACCATAAACAATTTTGTTTGTTAAAACAAAAATTGAAATATAAGTACAGCGTTCATGTCGTAAACATCCCATCCACTTTACAGTATGACACATCCAATCATCCAACCCTATCCCACCCACCGACTTCCACCGGATTGTATAACAAACCCCATCCAGGGCATCCAAGGAAATTAAACCATCTCAACCAACCCATCACCAACATCGAAGGAAAGTAAACCATCCCTTTCAAACATCCAGAAGGTGGATGGGGATGTTGGGTAAAATGGATGGGATGCTTACATCTATGAAGTACAGTATAGAGACATTTTAAGTTTCCATTCCAGTTTAAATTAATATAAAGATTAATTTCACGTACAATTTTAAATACCTAGAAAAATAAACCATAGTAAAAGAGTAACAAAGTTGTGACCATCGATCGTAGGATACATGACAGCATGTTACATAAGTTTGGGTAACGTAGTATCTTAGACTTCATACAGACAGACTGTTAGGAGTGATCGCATAAAGTTGCGAATGGTCGCAAGTTAATAAATTAATAATAGATAAGTATCTGCTAGTCTACTCAAGCAGCCTACGAGAGGTTTAACCAAACAATAATATCAGCTATACAATTGTCTCTCGGCGAAATGTAATAATATTTATGAATATGCAATTTTGGCTTGTTTGATGAAGCATAGTAAGGAGACATCCGTAAATAGAGTTTTGTCCAAGTTCTCTCAATGAATAAAGTTTGATGTGCTCAATAGTAATTCTTAAGAAAACAACTTCTTGCGTAGCACATTAGGGCTGGAGCAGCAGGAAGAGATAAGGTCAATGAAAATGATCATAAGACGCAATGAATGCGAAAATAATATTTTCCACATAATGAACTGCAAAGTGGTAAGTATGAATCGGGAGAGTGAGACACGACCTTAGCTATGGTCTAGAATCACGGACAATAAATACGTGGATAAGACTAGTCAGACAGTCTGTATTTATATTACAGAATGCAAGTGGATTATTAAGAATAGAGTTTGGAAGTGGAGCAAGTGAGTTTGAGGCAGTGAGCAAATGTAATTTTGTGTAATAGAATGTAATACAATAATGTAGCGCAATGTAGCAAACGTAATGTGATGCTATTGCGTACTATCTGTTGTGAGCATTGAAATATCAAAATGACCCGGACCTGGTTAACAACGTGAAAAAAGGCCATAACAATTTCCTTTGTGAGAAATTCCTCGCTGGCATCTCCAAGATATTTCTTTATGTGGCCAAATCGCTGTATGAAATTGACGAAAATGATTTCTTGTGAAAGTAGATAGTGGGGTCCATTAGGGGATCATATAAAAACTAGACAGGCCGGGTGATCATGCAGCAGTGTCTTCAGAACTACTTGGTTACGATAGGTCGGGCTAAGCAAGATATGCAGTAGCAGATCCCATGTAATCTAGTATATATGACTCTTATATGAGATATGTGATAGTAAATAAGTATTATAGAGTGGAGATAGTCCACTAACGCCCTACTCTCATCTAATGTTCATTTCTGCCTACGTATTGTAAGTAAGAGAGCTGAGTCACATCACATCACACAAAGCCAGTAAGCACCTACCAGTAAGTAGCTGTAGGAAACTAACGTTTGTGGTAAGTCTTCTAAAGAGTTTCCCCATAAAGAAGTCCATTTGAGAAAATCATCGGATTTTATGGCTCAGCGCCCCTTTGCCCTAACCACTGCTACTTTACACTATGCACATTAGGCCTTATCTCATTTAAGTTTACTCGTGTACAAACTACTTCTCTCTATTTAACTTTAGTAGCCAACTGTCTCAACTCCACTGCATTCCACTATTTTATATTTACGGGATGTCCTGACGTTACGTCCACAACAAAATAGAATAAAGGGATTCTGCATGATTAACAGACAAACACAACCGAAGGCGAGGCATGCTTGTGGTTCCCAATTACGCTACACATTGACTTCCACTTTCATTTCGCTTCTCCGTTTCTCTTCTTCTCCAGTCCACCACTCTCACACTCCTTTCCTGCTCTAGTAATTACAATGTAAACCAAAACAATTTAACATGATATAGAAATACACATAAATAACTTCATCTTCTGATAAACCTCTAATAAGTATTATATACGCTTATAACTGTTGGCTTAGTAAATTAGTTAGTACAGTCGAATCGGAAAACCTCTATAGACAAAAACAAGGGCTTTGGGTAAACTCGACTCAATTGACCAGGACCAACTATTGCTTCAACCATTTCGATTACACGAATATATAATAGTTGACCCCTGGCCAGTGAACTTTTAACTTTGAGAGTGAATACAAGGACTGTAAAAAGAGAATTACTCGTCGACTATACTGCTTCAAATACTTACCAATTTTTATGCATTTCACATTTCTTAATTCGAGAAGCAACAAAAAATTAAATTCTTCGCCTGTGTGCCAATTATGAGACGAGACAAAAATAATGTTCATTTATACCATACATCCATTTGCATGTATTCTTCTCAATAAAAGTCAAAATCAAAGTTGTCAAAATCATAGAATTTGCATGTAAGATGTCCCACATTTTCTTTATATAAGGGCGCTTATGACCTGACCAAATAGTATACCTTGGTTATTTATCTCGTAACTTTTCCATTTTATTGCTTTCCTTACATCGATTTCTTTGGACCTCAGGGTGTTTTGGATTGTGAACCGAACATTGCAGGAAAATGTATCTTAAATCCAAAATTCCTGGTGTAATTTATTAGATATCCAGTGAGTGCTGAGTTGGTTATTGAATCTTGAATGGTTGTTTATTGTCTTTGTTCACTTTCCTTTCCAACTGTTGTAATCGGAAATGAAGATGTCATACACACACGATACAATTAACTGCACGTTCTTAATTAATGTTCCTCTGGGATATTATTCATTTCATAGGTGCATTAACCTTTTTATTTGCTTATCTGACAAATCTGACTGCGAACTACAAACAACAAACTTTAGTTTGACACTTTGGTTGGTTGCGTTTACACTCATATTCTCAAGAGTGATATAAGTAAATCAGGAATTATTCAATTATATTTCCCCTAAGGATGACATGGACTGATAAAACGTTGCGGAAGCATATTATATTATAGCATAATTGCTTATCACCACCACAAACCAGGGAATGCAACAGTAATAGCATCAACGCGCGTTGAATAGCATTATATGGTTACATACTTAAATTCAACGCAATTAATGAATCTACGTTCTTAGAAATCATTGCAAATCATTCGGTTGACTAAAATATGGCATTTGGGGTTTTGGCTGGATGTCATCAAAAGCATTCCTTCGTTGGTAGTTTAGAATTGACGATTGAATAATTGGGAATTAGTGCATTTGTCAGCAATTGAATTGACCTAGTTATTTGTTACTTGCACTACTTATTGTAGTAGAATAGTCACAGATTGGACTTAAATTAATTACTCTAATGCAATTGGTAAAAATGAAAATGCTAAATATAATGTACCTAGCCTAGAGCCACTGGCACTTGCGTGCTAACGACACACAAATTGATTTTACTGTCTTACATGTGTACCTACCATTAGTATTAAAGAAAATGATTGTTCCAAGATGTTTGAAAAAATGGTCATATAATTCTGCAAACGTTGGGACTTTTCTGACCTGATTTTTAATCATATCTTCAGGGTACTCTTCTAGCATCTAAAAACGTAGTAATATTATTTGTTATTTCATAACAGCTCTATTTAATGAAAACTTACTTTTAGAAGCCGCCTCGTTGCAAAATGCAACTTAGTTTGTTGCATTTTGCTTCTGCGGCTTCTAAAGTTTGTTTGTTGCATTTCTTAGACCATAATAGTACCTACAGCAAAAAATATTACGTTTCAGAAGTTGTGCATTATAATTTGGTTTTGACAACCGAGTCCTCTACGCTTCAGGGTGAAAACCAAGTTTC
>JABASH010002436.1:0-20155 GCA_019776445.1 Tomocerus maximus
ATCATTACACTATTATTTGAACATTATCTACTAGGATACAATCTACGTAATGTATATGTAATACAATTATTAGACCGATACTTTTAAAATGTTTCATTCAACCCTGTTTCTACGTATTCATGGTACTCAAACCCTTGTGAATGTTGAAAGTCAGTTTATTGTTAGTTTTTGGTTTCAGTAGACACCGGACCTGATTTAATTTGAGTCCACTCTATTGCATTGCACATTGCACTACCATCAAGATCAGATCAGCTATCAGGTCATATGTTCCAGAGAAATAAAAGAACGTGATGTGGTGTAGTTTTCCCTGGAAACTGAAAAGGGAATCGAAGTTGGGAAGCACCCTCTTCGTCTCTAACCCTCAAACTGATCCCGTTTTCCCATTCATTCATCATTTATGTGAATGTGCCCTATTCTCTCCTTGGTCTGGGACTTGTTTTAGTTAGCATCAGCAGTTATTTACTATATCGACAACCAGAGGCTATGCATTTTGGGGGGTGCTACTTACTACATCACTATATTGTAGGATTCTATACTTTAGGATTCTCGATGGCATAAGGAAACCCTAGCTACTTACATTGCGTGCATACATAAAAAGTTAAGAAAGCCATTGTACATGTAACATCATAGTATTTTATTTAGGAAATGGTGAGCAGTAGTAGACAGGGTTGGTTAGGGAGTTAACTCACCCAGCGCAGTGCAGCAGAAACCAACTGGAATTTGGAAAAATGGTCTGGAACTGGCATGACAATGGCAACTGACATAGTCGACTTACTTTTTATAGGTCTATTTATGCTGCACTGGTGATACTGCGAAGGTTCTATAACTGTAGGAAGCCAATTTAATGTGAGTAGTAGTCACAGTTGACTTGGTTCCTTGCGTCTTCCTTAGCAAAAGATAATATGATTAAGCAGTGTTTGGCTGGAGCAGGTTCCTTCAATGTACTTCCTAATATTGTATATTTATGAAATGGATACGGAAATGTGATCCATCAGGGTTGCCGGGTACTCCTCCTCTGAAAATAATTCATATAACAGTTCAATGACAGCTGCTGATCACAGGTTTCGGCTACAATCTTAACTACCCTCCTATCTACTTTTTATCCGTCTCATTGTCAGTTTGTGTCGCATTAAAAACCACAATGAGAAATGCAAGTATACACCAAATAGTGGTACATGTACAGAGCATGCATTGTACAGCTGTGTCATTATTGGCTGTTGTCATTGTATTGTGGGTGACACTGAATTAAGCATTGTTATTATATAATCAAATCCGATTCATAGCATGGATTTAAGGCAATAGAAAGTGAAGAAATATATTTCAGCACACATTTTCATTGACAGAACGTGACATTAGGCACTACTTGAATGAAACTAGCATTAACTGCAGATATAACAATATAATTTGCATACTGGCTGTGAAGAGCAGTTTTATGTATTAAGCAAGACAATGGCATAGATGGAAATGAGCCACGCCACGTCCGTGCATTGAATCATCCTTTCAATCCGTGCATTGTTGGGAACAAGAGTCCCACAGAGGTAACACTCTAATATACCAAAATCTTAAATGAAGACCCCAGTGGTAGACTGGCTCAACTCCGTTACCTAATAATGCACTGAAGAAAATTATTATCAGTACTCCAGTCAATTCAATTGCTAAAATTACTAAAACATCTCAGTGTTAGCGCATTTGCTATGGTTTGCGTTCTAGATGTGCAGTGCAGTCGTAGACGTTAATGATATAATGATAGCAAAGCACACTGTATACTGTAATAGGATTGAGTGTTTTAAGTTCAGTTAAAGTGCAGTGCACAGATAGAGAAATATATTATATAGCTTTGTGTTTCCATTTCATCACATATCTTTATCGATATTACGACATGTACTATTATATAAAGCAGGAACACAATTTCATTTAATACGGAAGGGAGGAAAACTGATGAGTGGGTATGCCACGCCAATTGTGAGTATAGGGTCTGTGACTTTAGTAAGTGTGCCAGCTATTATTTCTATAATAACATAATTATAACTGAGTCTTACTGATACAGCCAATAACCGCAGCAAAAGAAGAATAAAATGTCGTATTAGTGCTGCTGGAGGGACAGGAGGGAAGGATGGTGGCACAGACATGGAAAGTGTAGTTATTTGTCTGTTAAATACATAGTGGAAATATTTTATGGAAAACTGTCAGCTGCACAAATCCACTCATCCACACGAGACACAAAAATACAATGAATGGGTGTGTGTGCCAGATATCAAATTTCTTATTTTACTAACACAAACTAAGAAACAAGAGTTATATCTGTAGCGTCCATTTACTATTACTCAATGCAATATAAAGGCATGCACATGGGGATATTTTTGTCTTAAACGTGCGTCAAGTACATCAGATAGAGTTAACTGACTCTAAGTAGTAAAATCTCAAATTTGTGAGGAAGAGAATTTGCTTCATAATGCATGATATGATGAAATGTCTATAAAGATATGAATTTCCAAGCAGTATGTTTATTATTCTAAGGAGTGTCGACTACAGAACTTATATCCAGTAATAAATACATTATGTTGATCAATATCCTAGGGTATTTTACTACGTATGTGGTGAGTTGAAGCCAGAAATGAACGAATAATCTCCAGTATCATGAGTAAGGGTAATAAAGAGAACGAGACTTACCCTCCATACTTAAAACTCAAGTAAAATTATCAAAGCAAAGAAGAGGAAACTGCGGATAAGCTCTCGTGCCGCTACTTTAGTGGAAAACGAAAGTACTGTAGGTTTTCTAAATAATTTTGGTATCGAATGTCAGAACCCGTATTGAGAAGCAGACAGACGAAGTACAGTCACATCAGAGCAGACGGATAGATACTTAACGAGAGCTGACTTTCAAAGATTTAAGTGGATGGATGGATGGGTAACGAATGGGTTGTCTGGCTGGAGTTGCGGGAGTGAGAAGTCCTTCCAGTTCTGTGCCACAAACCCGATTCATCCCTCTGACTACACTCAGAGACACAAGAAACTGAATTTCAAACTTCAACCTTCTGTTCTCAAGTGAGCTGAAATAAAGTTAATTTATTTCCCTCTTATGAAAACTACATTTCACTCACAGCCAACAGTCTTCTCAACTTCGTTTCCCTTTCAGGCTCTAATTCTTGAGATTTCCTGAAGAATAAAAAGTAAATCATTATTTTTAGCTGCAACACCAAATGAAATTAGCGCTTTGTATGTATGTCATGTAAAGAATCATATACGTTGGTACCTAGGGGTAAAATTACACAAATGACTGAAATTCTTCCACTGAGAACACTCTTTAAAACGCTTAGATATGTAATTAATCAGTAAAAGTATTCCTGATTTCAGGTTTTTGAAATCAAATTTCTAATTTATGAAAATATCTTGTGAATGCTTCAATATTTTATTTTTAAAGTAATATGACCCACAATTATTATTTAATGACATGCTAACACTGTAGAATGAAGTCTATTATAATCCCATTTGCTTTTATGACAATTACTCTGTCCTCGGTGTCAATATACATATTTTATGCATAACCATGCTGAACTAGCTGAACTCTTTCCACAGCGTTAGGATGTCATCGAGTAATAAATTTAAATTTTATCCTTCAGGAAATCTCGGAAATTGAAGATTAAAATGGAAAAGAATATTTTTGCTTCCAGATTAACGCAATATTTAGCGTTAAATTTATACCAAAAATTAGGCGAATTATCGAAAAAGTCTTTAGTTCCTCTAATTTTATGCATCTCTTTAGATTGGAGTGAATCGTTGAAGACGAAGTCCACTTAATCAGTGTAAGAAGTAATCTTTTCGTGTAAATAGATAGAATTCTACAAATGCAAAATATGTAGAGTGAGTGAAGTGCATACACGAAACAGAAATTCACAAGTGGCGGATTAGAATCCCAGATGGAATTATAATATTTGAGAAGTATGAAAGGGTAGTTTGTGGTAATATTCCTCTGGATAGTAAAGGGTTGGAGAAGCCTTGAGCCTTAAAAGTAAGCTGAGAGTAGTTTATGATGTGTGTGCTGTGTCTGTTCTGTAGCTGACGTTGCGTTGTTGTGTTAGGAGGGTAAATGAATTAGTGTGTATACATAAAAGCAGTCTAGTGGCTGGTTGGTGAGTAAGTGTAAATGTATGTGGATTGTGAGTGGAGAATACCTTGAACTCTTAGGATATACATAACACTTCCATAGATGGTTAAATTCGGAGCAGAACAAATACATTCCATCTGAACTGAGATATACATGGATTGCATAGATTTATTTCATCTCTCCTAACACACATAACATACGTCTTGGAAAAACATACGACTTGTTTGTTTCTTTTGGTTGGTTCACTTCACGTCTCAGCAGACGAAGAAGAGGCTGACTCTCCGGGAAGGAGAACAAGAACAGAAATTACATCTAATAGGGTAGCTGGTAGCTCAGAATATAAAAAGCCAGTGAAGGAAACCACATCTTAGTGCACAGCACTTAAGTTAGTTAGTTAGCACTACATCACTGAGAGTATTACTCTGGAGAGATGAATGGATAGATTTGAGCTGAGCTCATCTTATCTGCCGATGTGATAGAAGGAATTGCTATGTCAGTCACTCAGTCACGTATATGTAGGTAGTTCTTCTAGCTTTACATACTCTCACATACGCATTGATAAAACTTGTGTCTTTCTCGAAACAATGCAGACACGTATTTAGACAAGTCACTCCACCGCTATAATAATAAGATGTAAAATGCATCTCGTAGTTAGGCGAGTTGGGCTCAAATGAAGAATCCAGTAATGAAATACGCATACACCTTTCACATCTTAGAATATACACAGTAGCTCAAGATTAGCTAACCTGCAATATGGAAGTAATAATATTCAATGTGCTGAATAGTGTTGCGCGTAAGTACACGATATAATATTACATGCATACCTGCTCCACATAGGTCTACTGCATTCAAACTCTCGAATGTATTTACAAGTCAAGCCTAAACTGACAATGAGCAAAGAAGTGAGTAGCAGTGAGCTTTTCTATTTCTTAGTCGTGTTTTCTCTGTATTTTTCTCGTTTGTCGTGTTCTAAGTCGAAAAAACATGATATAAGATACATTGCTACATAGGTACTGCTTTTTTGTGATGCAAAGCAGTAGGTTTGTAGGTATGAGATAGGTACGTAACATTGTATCTCTACATGAGCCACGTAGGTATGCTCACTTTCATTGTTACAAATTTACACTACCAGTAACACTGAGCATTATTTTATCCAACTTTTATTATAGTAGTTACATAGGAGTGGGTTAATTTGATTCATCCTCATACAATGCTGTCCATGGCTGCGTGAATCTTGGAATATCTCTAAGATAAGACAGGTGAATCTGGTTGTGTTGTGTAGTTACTTACCTTGTCTATGATTAATAAAGTGAAAAAGAGAGTTGCATAGTTTGCTTTGGTTAGTGGCATCGCATCACTTCTCTCATCTTTCACTTCATCTTACATAAACCCAAGAACTAGCCCAGTCAAAAGACGCATATTGACAGAGCTACAGTTTCTCGCTGAGAGCCAAAGAAGCAATCCAAGCAAAACGTTCTGCTACTACAGAACTTCAACACTATCAGCCTAATATCTTTTCCACCTTTGCTTTCCTTTTCTTCCATCTGTACATACACAACTATCTAAAGCCCCCGTGGGACCCGAACTTTCCTATTGTTAACTAACTTGTAAATTAGGAAGAAAGAGCTACACGCACACATATCTGTACATACGCACACATATCTGAACATACGCACCATGCACTGGGCTAAATGCTTGTCTGCAGTAATGTACATGAGTATGGATAGGAATTCTACATACCTGTCCCTGTCCTGTGAGAGATGATGAAACGAGAGTGTCTTCTGTTGTGTAGTAGAGGCTGGCACGACTCGGGAGTGAACTCAAAGAATTACTCACGCAATGAACCTTTTTCAGCTGAGGAACTCGTGGAAATTATATCTACCTAGAGACATAAAACGGTGCAAACAGATTTTATGGGTGAATATGATGAGATGGTTTAATTTACTGGTTTCCTTGTGCTTAGCCTCCCTTTCAGTTTCTTTAATATTTAACTCGTCTATTTCTTGTCTCAGGCCCTCCTGTGGATTTTCGTGTTTAAAAAAATCCCACACCAATAAAATGTTTACTATTCACATTCCACTCATTCGGATTCTTACATAAAGTACTTCTATAGATACTGTATAGAAATACAACTATTTAAAAATAGGTAGAACTCAGCGCAGAAGATACGGAACTTAAAGTATGGATCGTATACCTATTTATATACTTGTTAGCATAAGCATACTTTACATAATACATACAAAGTAAAGGCTAGTTGCTAGTAAATGAGATTCTAATGCTAAGAAAGCATGGAAAGGGAAGAAGGGTGTGGATACAAATCCAACATCCTCAGTCAGCCCAGAAAAAGTACAAAAGATGGGAATGCGGCAGGGGATGACTGGACATATTATTCTCTATCCAGCTCCTCACGTAGTAGTCTTGAAAAATCTTTCCTTATATCGGACAAATGCAGGCATCTGTCCAGTAATGCACTCTTTCCAATGTTATTAAAATATGTAGACATTCACTCCATGTATAGCTTGGGATAGTCAAGACAGGACAGACGTCGCTCGCTAATATGCATTTTAGTGTATAGTAGTTGATATATATTTCACTTGGTATATGCATACAGACATGTCCCACGAATGTCCATGTCATCTTTCTCTGGTGGAACTAGGACCTGTAATGCAGTACTTTGTGACTCTGTTGTAGAACGCATCTATTTATCAAAGTAAAAGGGCAAGTCAGTCTTTTTGTGCTTTTTCAATTCCGAGCAAATAATATTACAAAGTGGTTATTGCATTTCAGTGAGTTGTACTATATATTTATTACACTAGAGATGCAGTATAAGAGGATGTCAGTTGTATCTGTAGTAAGTAAGTACAGTACAAATTATCTACGGATGTGGGAGTATTTGTCTCCATGTCTCCTGGATGCCTTTCAGCTCTTTTCTACTTGTTCTCATCTCACTAAATGGCCATCTCACACACCTATTATCCAATGCTAAGGAAAGAAACCTTTTGAGATCTGTTGAGCTCATCTTTTGTGTCCTACTCTTAACCACAATGCATTGTGGGGCAAGAGTTTTCTTTAAATTGAGAAGCTTTGGACATTTACTTAGCCATCAGTTACTCTCTCACGAGGAAAGGTCTTCTATAAATACAAGATACTATATAAGGGATGTTTAAAGTGGTACATAGATCCCAACTACGAAAAGGACAAGAGAATTGCGTTACGCAATCCCAGCCCGTCAACTTGCACAGGGTGCGTCCCTTATTTCTTTCACAACAATGAACATTCACTATCTCCACCAACTCTAAACTAACTAATGATGACGATAAATAAATTCAAACTGCATATACTATTCTCTCAGTTCAAATGGCCTTAGGAAATAAAGCGAACGGCGTCTAAGGCCAAGTAAAGTAAGCAATGTATGATTGCATGTACTTACTATGACTAATATGTACTCGAATGTAGAGACACAGAACTCGGAGGCATGTACATCTCACCGGCACCGTCAACAAGAAAGACTAGACGAGGCGTACATTAGTGCATACCACAGAAAAGCAAACCTAAAAGACGAAAACCAAAGCAATATTCAAATGGGTAGGCAGTAGGCACTCGATTCAGATGAGAGTTTATATGCACAACAGAACATAACACACTCTTCCACATTAATCTTCACAGATTCTCATTTCTATTCATAGAAAAGGGAGTCTTACCATTAGTTAAAAGTGCCTCGGGATATTTAACTATTTCAAAAAGGCCCATCACCAACACATTACACTCGACTTCCACTCTCCTAATTCTTTTATCCTTCCTTGCTCTGTTTTACAGATCCCAATGGAAAGGTATACATTGTGCTGCAGTTATTTTTAATGTTCTGTCAAAGTCAACACTAGCCAGTTAATATAGACCTGGAATTTAAATCTGTTTTAATTTGAAACAAGATTTATACCATGCTGACACTGGCAATCAGCTCCACACATTTTCTACCTACTACCCCACTACTAAACGAATTCAACACTTTTAATTAATAACAGCAATTCCAGTTCTATTGTATGCAGTTGTAGCTGTTGTGATATATCATAAAATGTGAAGGAACAGAATTGAGAAATCGTCTCACGAACCCCGAGTTAATACTAAGTATTAGTCAGAAATTCTTATATCTACTGATCTACGATCTCATTGATTATTTGTAGTATACATATGTGCTCATATAGTATCTTATCTAAGATAGCACAGAAAAATTGACATGTTTCACATGTCAAAATGACATGAATGCAGACTTGGAGCATACATTAAAAATGAGTACAGATTCATACGATATTAGTTAGCACTCCGCATCAGGAATAAATACACAGCTGCAGCTTAATAGCATGCATCAGAACAGAATACGTATTTGTTTGAATGCTTTAACACATTTCCAAGTGTAGAAATGATCTGGAGTTGCAATAATGCATAATGTAGTGGTATCTTCATGCAGAGTTAAATCAAGTGTGAGTTGCAATTGTATGACAACCTAATACTGCATGTAGCAACTTGAGTACAAGTTATAATTTACAATACTCGAAGACATTTTTTAGTAACTTGTAAAGTTAACTACCCAAAGCCAATAAATCCACACTGAAATCTGTAGGCAATATCCATCAATGGAAGCCAAATAATATCTGTGTAGAACATAACAGTATGTTATCAGAGAAGTACATAGAAAAAAGTATTTGAATACATTAACCGTTGTGATTGGTTCATTGGTTCATAAAATATTTTTTAAACCATATTTGTAAATATATTACGTTAACTGGATGTGTTAGAGATGAGCAAACAATATTATTTCAAGCTATATGGTACTTATATAAAATAGTAAAATATGGATATCAAAGTCATATTTAGTAGCCATGTTGTAAATAAGTCCATAGATTTTATTTGATTGGATGTAACTACTTTGCATGCAGCAAGGGCCACAAATATAAAGATGAGTCGATAGATAAGTAAGTGTAGAAGATTTAGAAGGATGGTATTGTAAGAGGAAGAATGTGAATTTGAAGTTAAATGGAAGTGCACATTCTTAGTAATGCTTCGAGTGTAAGAACAAGACTAATAAACGTAGAAAGACTTAACGATAACTAAGTATATTATGTGAATGTGAGCTGAGTCTCATTGTCAGTTACGAAGGACTTACGAGCATAGAAAGAGTCGACTGCAGGAGTGATAAATGCCCTGGCGTGCCTCACTGCACCATCATTAACCCTAAATAACCATTTGACACTTGACAAGGTTACCTTACAAATAAACTCCTGCTGCAACTATAAACTCTGCATGACTGTTTCTATTATTCTCTACAATGCTGCATGGGATTTCGAACTATTATTACTGCAGACCTAATCTTATACCATTATATCTTTAATGGAATAATATTATGCAATTTACATGCATTACAATTATAAAATAAAGAATCTCCTGTTATACGTGAAACTTAGTTCACTCGCAGAATCAGTTCAATATGTATACTAGATGTATTTTAAAGTAGACAGTTGAATCAAATTAATGTTCATTTCCTGCATTGAAATGGCATATAATATACATTAAGCAATATCATTATGCAGATTTCGTATAAATTACATGGCGATGTAATTTAAAGGAAAGACTGTCAGTATAAATATCTCATCATATCTCATAAGCGATTGAAAAAGAATCGAAATCGTGTCTTTGCATTAATAAGATAATTTAGTGTCAATCCTTAACTTACTGCGTATCCTGTATTTCTCCTTTGTCGCTCAGAATCTCAACCCTTAATAGTTTCCGCCCAAGTACTTAGTAATTTTATATTGGTGAAGTCTATACCTGTATTCTGTAAGCATAGCTACTACCTGACTAATAAACATTCCAATAAATAATTAAAGAAACTATGCAAGAATAGGGATACTAGCAAAATAATCATTTGCACATATTGTAACATTTAATTGATGATGACGAATTTCTGTATTTTGATTTCTACAGCGGAAGGACATCTGGATGATGTCTCAGTTCGTGGAAGATCCACGACGCTGTCACTTGACAGTCGACTTTTTGTGTTTGACACTCGCCCCAAGATCCTGCTGCAGCTGTACGAAAGAGCTGGAAAGCACCAGCCGAGTTTTCCACCTCGTTCTCCGGTGCCCGTAGCTGCGAAGCCTCGACGTGAGTTGGAACGTCATAATAAATTTGAGACTCGGAGGGTAAGTCGCAAAGTTAATTCATCTTTTTCACTCACCCAGTTCCGCACAGTTCACTACGCTCCTTCCGCCTATTCAATAACAACAGAGCAGAGCAAAATTAGAACATAGTAGGCACAACTAAAATAACTATCTCCTAATAGAAGACCTAATAATATTATGCTTAGTGCCACACAGAAGAGCCCTATAACATTTAGATTTGCTTTACTCCGATATATTCGGGTGTACAAAGGGTGTCATGCTATGGGACGTGAGATAGGCACACATTCTATCCCCTACCATTCATTAACAGATTAAAAGCAGAGCACTACGAATAACACGAAGTGATGCTTCGTTGACTCTGACTTGAGCTATACTTACTACGACGAATATATATCCCTCTGTGTGATGTAATGTTGCTCTACTGATATAATTTTATGAATAGAGATCATAACAAACAATACTTAGTTAGTGTTTCAAATATAGTCCTACTAGACATAGTAGTTTGGGTTCAGAAACGTCTCTTCCGTTTCCAAATTCAAGTACATTCACATTTGCATCACCTACATAATACTCTTGTGTGAGTTTATGTGAGTGTGTGAATGTAAATGTTTGACTATTTTTGGCATGAGGAGAATTGTGTACAAATCCTTTCCCTCTTTTCCCGTTTATTAAACTTATTTTGCTATATGGGATGTCGTTCACTTCACTTGCGTGCACGTCTTGTCTTCTTAGCTCCACATAACTCCCTTTTAAGAGTGACAAAACAAAATATTCACTCTAAGTGAAGAGAGCTAGGAACATTCAGAATAATAATATTTCCCCTCTTCTGTTTATTATGGATACTACAGTTCTACTTACTTTAGCCACTGGAGGAAACATGACGCTTACTCATGTATCCCTTGTAACAATATAAATAAGCCAGAATGTGTACATAGACTACCACTCAAGTCTGAAAACATGCAGCCCGTAATATCGACTCTTGAGTGTGTTTGATGGACCCTTTATATTTAGTTTCTTCTACACATTTTATGTAATCGCCAAAGAATTTGAGACTTTAGTGCTAGGAATGTTCTTCGTTCTCCTGACTTGTCCTCCTGTCCAGCTATGCAAAATGAAATACTATTCTCTAATGTTACAGCCGGCAAGTGTTGCAGCTTTGAGGGAGTGGAAATTGGATGACTATTTAGATGAGAAGATAGTTACGCTTGATAGGAAGCCTCAGAGTTCAGAAGAATTGAATCGTGCCTTGTCTTCTCCGTTCCCGAGTCAATTGGTCCAGGTTGATGTCACTGGACGAGGTTTTGATCGACAGAAAGCCAACAGGAGATCTCTCATTATACATACAAAGAAACTTCGATCTAAGAAACGAAGAAATACTATCTGTGGATCCATTCCTAACAAAGAGTGAGTTTTTTTCCATCAGACTTACATTTATAATACAAGAAAATCATTGCATTATCTCATATAATTCAACTACATGCTCATAAATTAGGTCCGAGTCTATTTAACATTTATTTGTGCGTACCTACGACATTACATATCACATAGGTGCTTAAGTATTACATGCGGTTTATACTTTTATAGACTTATATAGTTCTTTGTTATATAATCATAGTTGCATTGAGCATTAAAGGTTTGTAGGTATACATTCATTGCAATTAATAGCTTTGGAGAGCCATGAAGACATCTGAATAATGGAACAAACTAGATACGGAAGAATTCATATGTACGATGCAGCTTAATGTTAGATATACGACGAACTGCTCTGTGGGATGCTATGACCAACAATAAATGAAGAAAAAGTTTATTTGATGTAAAATAGATAGCAATGAGTTAGACTTAAATTGTGCACTAGTCAAGAGATCGTTAATGGCTCACTAAAAATTTCTACGCTACATCATTTATGAATTCATTGCTCTAAGCTATGTTTACTTTTTCATGTTTTTTTCATAGGATAGAAAATATTCACCAAAAGAAATACTATATCTGCATTGTTATGCTTTGTGTAAACATTAATAGTAACCATATCTGCGCTAACTATGAATTACTTCTGCTGAGAATTAGAACAGAAGTAGATATATTTCATGGAGTTGTCACATTTGGTTTCGGTAGATATTTCGTTCAAAGTAAATGGATCATATAATAAATGTCTCATGTAACATTTATTCTGAATAAGCTACCTTCAAGAATATTGTGTATCATTGTTAGCAGATTGCTAGAGCCTAAATAATAATGTGCATACATATTATGTTTAAATAGTAACATCATACTGTTAAGTAATATAATAAATATGAATTGCTCAAAGCAACATTTAATGATGTGTACTCTATGCTTTTCAGATGTGGAATTCAAACGAGCTTTTCCTCTGTGGCTCCAACAACAGACAACAGAAACTATGGAATTGACTCTGGACATTGGAGCAGTTGCACGAGTTCAGCCCAGGACGGTGCGGGTCCTTCTAGTTCTTCGGCTCCCTCTCCCTGGGATCCTATTTCCCTCTCTACTTCCTCTGACTTCCTTTTTGATGACGAGGAACGTTCCTTGACTCCGCAATTAGAAAATTTTACGGTAAAACTACTCACTTTTCATGAACACCATCTCACCGGTAATTACATGCAGCGATAGCTAGGCCAGATAAGAAAGCAGCTATCTCTGTTAAAAAATTCTGTAAAAGCACGTAACACTATACATAATGGGATTCGTGTCTGCATTGCATTAGCCACATCTTGTGGCTGCATATGTTTCTGGAATTTATATGTACTATTTATAAAGATTAGTTCAAATATTATAATATCTTATGGAGGTCGGGCTAGGAAAGCATTTATTTTTAGTGCATGCAGAGTAAGTTCAATTTGTAAGTTGCCGAAGAAGATATTTTGTGGGTGCACCTGGCAAGCGCACTCTGAGTTGCCTATAAGAATTGTATATCATAATGCACGTGGATGGATGTACTATTCTGTTGTTGGTAATAAAGCCGGGATGCAGAATTGCTATAATACTAGAAACATGTTTTGTGATATTACAGGATGGATTAGTCTCTGATTCGGACTCAGTTGACACGGAAGGTTATTTTACATCCTTCCGTAACGAGTGTGGCTTCCCCAAGTCAAAAAAATCTCCGAAGGAAAAGGATGACAAAGTTGTCACTACCACAGAAAATGAATACGAACTATTCGGGAAAGGATCGACGAGCACGACAGCCAGTTCATGTGGAACTGTCGTTCTCCGGAGTAAACCAGAACCTCCCACAAGAGCTGCTTTGGCAGATCCACTTTTAGATAAAAAGTCAATCTCTCAGTCACAGTCGGTAAAGAATCTTTTCTTCTTCAATTACCAGTTCAAATGTCACATCCACATGAACCTCTACAGCTCCAATAATACTTATTTACTGTTCTCTAATGTCACCATCCCATTAAAGACGTCATTTAATTAACTCCTCATTTCAGTATTACATTATTATCCGAAATGACGTCCTATGCCACCTCATACATATTTTAATACATTAGATGTCTCAATATCATTGATTTTATTTCGATGACTATAATGTTACTTCTCAGCTCTATGCTAAAAGTTCTCTGAATCAAAAAATAAACCTCGCATTTATAAAGACCGACAGAATAGGTATACAGCCAATGCAATGCCTTTCTGTAGCCTGTAAGTGTTAACACTAAGATAAAATGAAAAACCGGTGTCCATTGGAAGGTAGAGAGAAAGGGATGGATATCCACAGCCCATAATATAGACTACCATAGCATAGTGGTGTAACGAATATTCGACCAATTCGACTCCTAAAAGATCCTAAGTATTATTCGTTACACCCTAAATGACTGTTTGTGTGTCTGCAATGAGACGCCGTAAAATTTGGGCTTACAATAGCTATACTAATTTAACTTATTTGATTGTTGCATTGTTTGTAGTATTTCTTCACTTGTATGAAATTATTGAGCCCACAGTGAAAGTTGGAAATAAAAAATAAAATCTGCCTATGTATGGCATTGTTAAGTAAATAAGTGAGGAGAACAAACAATAGGCGATCACCAGTAAATACTTAAAGCACATGATAACTCTGGATAAACGATGTGATGGAAATGTGAGGTGGGGAGTATAGATGACAATAAATGTATGAAAGGGAGGGCAGACGACATTTTTGTAGATACAGCATAAGCAGGCATAAATATGGAGATGTGTCTGTGGAGGTCTGAATGTGATTGCACAAGGCGTGATAGTTTTAGGACTGATTGGGCGTTGATTGTAATGATGATGTGTTTGGACAATAGGATGACGCGGGTTGGGAGGAGCGAGTGAAGAGGAAGTCGTTGATTGAACTGGTGCCTTCGTTGGTGGTGGTCACTCCGTCACCTTCGTGTTCCTCGGGAAGTCCTCCTCCCCTGAAGGATCCTGGTTTGGTGCTGGAACCCGAGGACTCGGACAGCGGGAGAATGACGCCAAAAGCAGAGTTCTTGACCGGGAGCGAGTACGGGACTCTGAGCGACACGGACTCGGAGCGACGGCGGGAGTTGAAGATGAGCGACGTGTCGTCGCGACCGAGCAGCACGACAAGCAGCACGGCGAGTGCGGGCAGCAGCAACAGCACGCTGACGCTGACGAGCTGCGCGACGAGCACGACGCTGCCGCAGCCAGATGTAATCCCAGATGTGCAACAGTTGCAGATTATTCGAACGATGTCAACACCGAAGTTGGATGTGAGCCGGGAGTATTACGCCCTGGACACGGTTCTCTTGGGCTCTTCTGAAGAAGAGCATCACTCGAGCAGTAGCAGTGAGACCAAGACGAGCCTCCCCGCAAATACTTCGGGCAAGGTGCGAGGAGCCAGAGTTGTGCTGGACGCGAATGGAGAGATTGTCTTTTCCTCGGAGACACTGAGACGGAAACGGCGTCAGAAAGTGTCGTTTGACCCGGGAAATGCTGTCAAGACTCAAGACTACGAGAGTGGGACAAACTACTCCCGAGTCCGGGAATCCGTTTACGAGAGAATTAAAAAAGACACAAACGAAAAGTTGTACGAGTGTATTGAGGAGATACGACGGCACAACTTGAAAGCCAGCGATGCCATGTTCGATGAGAAACGTTTTGGGATTACTTCGACTTCAGCCAGTACTGCAGGAAACAGCGTCTCCAGTCCGCCGGGCGAGAGCCTTAGCACGGGCATCTCCACCACAAATAACACAAATAGCTGTAGCAGCGGCCTAGTTTCTCCGAGAATCCCTCCGAGTCCGCGAGCCAAAGTGAATGTTTTGCTGGAAACGGATTTGGACTCGGCAATTCCACCAGAAATGCCTGCATTGAAAAACTTGTCCAAGATTAAAGACAGACTTAAAAGAAATGAGAGTTACCGCATTGCAACTGATGAGATTCCACCCGCACCCAGACACCCGCTTCACTCACTCACAAACAAGAGAATGAATTTAGCCAACAATAAAAATGCAAAACGTGATATTCCGGAAGAAGATCCTGCTTTCATCCAGCAAATCCTCAACATGAGCAGCACTACGAACAACTCCGCTCTTCGCAGTCCCAACGAATCTTTTAGTAGATCCCCACTTTCCAAATTCGCATTGTCCTTGGATGACAGACCGTCTTTCTTACGAAGAGGTAAATTATGCTACACAGATATATGGTAGCTTTGCATTTACTTTATTTCTTTCTCCAGGTTTGTACCTACTTTCATTTTATTCACTCGTCCCAACACACCCATATTAATTCTGTAGTCAACCACTATATTCTATGTGCACTCCGCTCAAATTTCTAATCATCCCTTATGCAAGGCATGCCTCTATTTTGTTCTTTTCTTCTCTTATCACTAAAAACGTGCCACACAAAATTAATTCCCTCTAACTGAAATAACTGCCACTGGATTATATACTAATACCCCTGCAGATGCCTATAATTAATTCCTTCCAGCATTCTTTTGTGACAAATAAACAGCCAAATTTAAAGTACGCATTATATTTTTTGCACAATTCTGTTTTTGCTTTGTCAACAGTTTGTCTTCATTTTCCCTGTCCGTAATTGGCCGTGTCACATCATGACACTTTCTAATGCTTCTGGCATCATAGCTATCTATTATATCTTCCTTTTTTGTTCTTTACCAAACTCACCTCCAACTTGTCTCATTTCGTCAGCCAACATTCAACATAATACCTAATGCTTAACACATATGCCAACAAAAGCTCATTTCACTGCCTCGCTAGCATTCTACAAATTAATACCACACCTTATACATTTATGTAATTTCAATACCTGAGTAAGTATGAAGTATGTACCTTCATTTTCATTCTTGGGCACTGCTCAATCCTCATTTGTAATTGTCAATGTTTCCTAAACAAAAAATCTAGATTTAATTGAATTGTTTTTGCACTGTTTGTATAGTTTCTGTATGTTTGTCTGGATGTTTTGTACGTATATATAGTAGTTGTGGTGTGTATTCTATGTAAATAGTAGGACTAGTTTTATACCTTGTAGCTGTAGTGTCGTAGTATTTTGTACTGTACCCATATCATTACCTTGCCATACCTAAATTATAACCACATTGTTTTGTGGTGCTCTGACAATCATCATGATCAGTAGTTTAGTAGTAGTAATGATCTTACGATACGAGTACAATAATCTACACTAATACAATCGTCAAAATCATGAGACGAGGACGAGTGAGCGAGATTGACGTTATTTATTTGTAGTGCAGTTGAGAAGAGTTACTCAGTTTATTTTCACCTAGCATTGGTTTAAAATTAATTTATATTTATGTCATGCATGTATGAAAAGGATGGATTGTGGACTATTTAATTTTACTTACATTGAAAATCAATAGTTGTGAATTGAATGGTTTATTTCCAATCAACTATAAATTTTTAAATAGAAATGCTTACGATTAGATTGATAAAACTTGTATTTCTTTAATGTCTGTATTTCCGTGTAAATTATTTTCAATGGGTACATTCGCAAGGACTAAACGGAAGCTGGAATGTTTTTAATGTATGAATAGGTTTATTTTGTAACTTTTTACTATTATTAATCGGTGGTGAAGGAAAATGGTAGTGAAGGGTTGGGTTTGTTTTTGTATGTACATAAAAGTAGATTAATGTACCTAATTTATTTAGTGTATGTGGGTGTGACGGATACCATAAATTCATTGCCCAAGCTTTTTATTGTAAAAATGGAGCATTGACTGTAAATAAGCTTGCTAATCTTGATCAGTACCCTATTTTAGACAATGTTTTAACATTATTATGGTTTATAAATTAAGTATATGGCCCTTCAGTGTACGTTAGATTAGGACAGATGAGAATTGTTTAAGGCAATGGATGCTAAAGACAATCATTCTCATTTTATCTCATCGATTTATTCGTAAAAATGAATTAGAGTTGTTATCGATACGCAATACTCTAACGCAATAATATTAGAATCCAAAGCTACTGTTCCTTTTATGGAGTAACATAAGTACACAGATTACAAATAGCAACAGTGAAGAGTACAAATAGACTGTAGTAAGTAATTCCTTCCGAAAGCTGTCTTGAATACCTTATCTGTCGTGTGCTATGTACCTTGTAAAATGCATTTTTTCGTTTTGTATGCTACTGAAACGCTTATGTTGATGGATCTTGTTTTGTACATGTGATTTGAATATTTTCTTGTGGTCTGTTCATAGCATTTTGTTTTGGTGTAGTGTAAATATTTTAGTTTTGTTGGCATTTTTGTGTCTGTAAGATGTGAGTGGTAAAATAGTAACCGCATCGTCCGTAGATTACAAGTAGAATTGTGTCATTGTGTGGAATTCTGTGTGAACTGCACTATAATCATCTCAACTGGAACTGGAAATGCAATTGATGTAAATGCAATGCAATTAGCCATGACAATTAAGTATATCAGCCTTAATAAATGAATATGTAGTATAATGTCACTAGTAGAAATAGACAAATTTAGTAGCTTCTACTTACCATGACCTTAATTGACAATTAAGACAATCAAATAAAAATATTTATGTACGAACCCATTTTTAACTACTAATTGTAAATAAGCAGGATTTAACCTAATACTTGTACTTGCGGATTTGAATGGGCTGAAATGAGTGTCTAATTTATAACTATATGCAGTACATATTAATATTTCTTATTTTAACTTGGTCTGAAAATTAATAACCTCATGCATTCTACTATACTACCTAAATTAATACAAATGTTCAGAGTATTTTAACTTTTTACTGACCGACTCTTCGCTCCCATGAATCATAACTTGAAGTTAACAGAACAAACTATCAAATCCCTTCCATTAGTACTTCAGTATTGTTATTTCGTTCCATTACTCATCTTCTTGCTCGTCTTTTAGTTGTTGAGATTGATCTGCACTTGCTTTGCTCACAACTCCCGAACCACACACACACTGCTCCCTTATATTGCACTCATTTAGCACAAAAAGATAATAAAGATGAATGTAAATCATGACGAACTCTTGACATGACAGAATCGCCCCCTACAATGGATGAAATTGCTAAGGAGATCTATCGCTTCAGAAAGAAATTCAATATTCAGCCGAATGCCTCAAGTAGCAATCTTCGGGCATCCTCAGCAGCAGCGCCTAATCGAACGTCGTCACTCTCTGCAGCTTCGCCCTCACCGAATTCCTCCGTATCAATGCAAAATAACAAAGTCTACTCTTCAAAAACGACGCCTAGAAATATGCAGCCGCCGCTACCGACTCCTCTTTCCAGTTCTACGCCCGTTAAACCGAGTCCCAGTCATTTCCAACGGCTGTATCCCACCAGGCAAAGCTACTCACCGTTTTCAAACTCAGGAAAAACACATTCAATCCTAAGATCGTCTTTACAAGGCAACAACAAAATACACCCTTTCTCTGCCAATTTGAAACCTCCGGAATACTTTTACGATCAAAACAGTCTCGCCGTCATTTCTCCTATTAGAAATACACCACAGGCCAAATTAAGTTCGGCTACACGACATAATCCTGCAGTCAGAACTAATTCAGGAACTTCTTTAGGAGACTTCAAAAAACTCCTCTTGGCTACTCAAAGGAAAAGAAGTTCTATTTCCGCCGTGGAAATACTCAAGCCAAGAATCGGAATGGAGACGACACTTTAAAATAAATCAGTTCCCATGATAATACAACTAAGTAATTAACATGTAGTTTGTAACAATAGTTGACCTATCTATTTAACTGCTACGATAATATTGTAGTACATATAAAAGTAATCTGCTAATTTAACCATAGTTTTTCAATTCCTATAACTGTTGGCTTAGTTATCAATCACCACATAAAATAAATATTACCGTACCGTAGAGAGTAAGTTATGTTATGCTATTCAATTAATAATAGTTGGAACATTAAATATTTCTTCATGACAAAAGAAAATATTATATCAATGTCATATCTATGCCTTCTTAGACACTAGTATTTGCGGATTAGCCACGAATATCGAAAGAAATTTCGATGTGCATACTTGTCCTTTATTACGTTTTCATTAATTAAATATTTTTACCAGTTTGTTGCCTACCAAGGTTCAAGATCTGTGAATTGTATTACTTGTACACCAATAGTTTGAATGAGTTTTGAATTGTAAAGATACCACGATCCTCCACAGCGGACAACTAAATTACCAAGATTGTGTACCAACCATTAAGCTACTTGTCTTGGCATACAAATTAAAATGATGTGTGCTCTATTTATTCTAATCTGCAATAGGTATATATTATATGTTCGTTCGTAAGTATTAAATTCGTATCCGCTAATATTGAGTTAAGTGTTCAATTAATAATAGTAGTTGGCTGAACTCGGTTGATATTTCATCCAATAAAAATTATATTACATATTGATAACCTACTAATGAATTAAAATAAAAATG
>JABASH010002437.1:0-20150 GCA_019776445.1 Tomocerus maximus
TACTGTAGCCAAGGTATTATACCACCCTACGACGAGCGTTTATGTCGCATCGTGTCCACAAGGAAAATGAGCAGAGTATAGTTATATTTGGCATTATAATTTATAATTTTTAATCTTGCTAAAATTGCGATCACCCAGATTAACGTTACACTGACTACATGTACACATTTTGAGAGCATTTTCTTTAACGTCATTAAATATAATGTATTTATTTACATGTATTGCATTGATGTTGTAGTTTAAAAGGTTGAAGTGGTTTAATGAGAGGTTACACAAAGCGGTATAATTGTATTGATGAAATGATTTTAATCTGTTTCCGAAAAGCGATGCCACGAAAACCCAAAGTGATTTCTGTTTAAGCCGCTTAGGCACTTCGCTCTGTACTTCTTTACACTCGACTTGGCTTTCGATTTGTATAAACAATCGGCTCTTGACTTTAAACTCGTTTGCATTTCCATCCCTTTGAATTCTATGTAAATAGTTAGAAATGAAACTAAATATGTTTGAATGGGAGCATGTGCGAGTTGGATTGATCGTGTAGGGAAAGGAGTGATAGGTAGAAATATTATGGGCTGACATGGTTATTGTTAGAGTAATATGAAATGACATGCATGCAATATGCACTGACTACTAAACTAGAAAATCCATCTATCTTTATAAAAATGAAAGATTTCAGGTTGCCAATTTGGATGTGCATGAAGTTGGGACGGTAAAAATTTGTTCCGAGATATTTCATAGTGAAAGTGACTTCTGTGAATGCAATGTCATTGAGGAAACTTTCTCTATGAAAGACAAGTATTTGGGTTTAGCTATGTGACATTGCTAGCTATGTGAAATAAAGTAAACTTTTGGACTGAAGTCACGCTCTAGATGATTGCCTATAATGTGAAGCGACGTGTTTTAGTCGTGCCAACCTTCTCACTTTCTACGTGTATATCTCTGTAATGAATGACTACTATTTCAAGTAGAAATATGGGACGATTCCGGGGGAAATAGGAATTCTATGGGGAACGATACATGTGCTTGTGAATATGCAGACAACATACCATGTGCAGTATCAGTGTCTCCATTATTGATTACGATTGCATTAAATGGCTATGCAAAACACACTTTGTAGTTTGTCTTTACAGCTGTCATGTCAAGGTTGGATTTGTTTCCGTAACCAGTTTAGCTTCCTTTTCAGTTTGAATGCATTCATTACATTTTTACGGCACGATAGTCTGTGAAACTCTGTTTTTATTGTTGTGTAAAGCTCCCAAATGAAAAGGGAAGGCATGCAGACAATTATAATTGGTTTCAATGAAAGCTTCAGAACATATTTTAAAAGTCACATTTCCCCGATATAAAAAACGTGTAATTCTTTTCTACAAATGTTTAGCAAAGCAATAAAACTGCCAAAGAAAGGCGGAGAAAGTTTATGCTGTCTGTGTTTGTATGAAACAGAAATTCATTACTATTATGTAGCCCACAGTCGTCTCCAGTCGAATAAGTTTCCACTGATTAAAAAGATAAAGTTGCACTCTATTGCTTTCCTCTAACTTCCTATATCTACACATATGTACCAACTAAATACAAATCCTACTGACGTATGCCAGCACTATTTTTATTTTAACTATTTGTTCCCTATACCAACATGTTGGACTCATACCGTTGCATTTACTTTCTCTGTTGCAAGTAATTTACGTTTTTTCCACTGTAACATTTATATACTTCTATAGTATACTATCAAATTTAGTAGCTACGACAAGTACTAGAGTCTTATATTTGTATAGTAGCCGTTATGTTACATGTATAAGTAGTACCAATTGCTATCTGCAACTGAGAGACAAAATGCATTAAGCAATATATGCCTTGTCCCTTTACTTGAAATTGATAGGGAATTTGAGATGATCGTTTGTCTATACAATCGCTTCTACAGACTTGTAAAGCTTTCAGCAGAAATTCTAACATTTATGTACACGTATAGAGAAAATGGACAGAACTGCACAGGGAAAGACAACGTGTTTGGTTTTCGATTCCCGGTCACATAAAATAGGACTGGAGGGATTTTGGATTAGGATTGAGAAGAAACTGAGTCAGGACGAATGCTTTCCCCTCGCTACACTTTCACTACACTTTCCCCTATTCAGCAGAGCATTTTTATCTTGAGTCATACTAGAAATAATTTAGTATATCTATTTACAGTGGCGTGTGTTGTTAATTTACAGTGTACACTTACATACACCATTAGTAAAAGAGTGAAACAGAACTTTACCAAACTAGTAACTATCGGATGTACTTTGCCTGCAATAACATTTGTGTATTTCCTGAAAAGGTAGGAGCTGATATTGGTAAACAGAGAAAAAGTTTCCTGCTTGTTTACCAATTTCAGGAAAAGTATTTTTGGAAGGAGATTTAGATTGTTTAGGGAGAGTGGACAAGGTTTACTAGAATGAAGTTTAAAATTTGTTTGTGAATATTGAGCGTATTATTTAATATAGGAAAAGAATGGAAAGACTATAGTTAGTAATGACTGGACGTTTGTTGGAAAACAGACAAAATTTCCTTTGGTAGGCAAAGCTAACGGAAGTGAACGGCGAGACGCTAAAATTTATGAGAGTCTCGTATAAGAGAAAGAGAAAGTGAAAAGAAAGTTTGGTTGAGAGAAAGTCTTTCCGTTAACACGCCTCATTGAGTGAGCCAGTGACGAAGAAAACAACGAAGAAGCAGTTCTTGAGTTTTTCGAGGATCTGCTCAAGTAATAGAGCCAGAGAGTTTCATAGTCCCTGCAGAACTAAACTGACTGAACTCAACTCAACTGCACCACTCACGACTCTGTACTTTGCCTACGGTGCGCTCGTCTGTCCTTCGCTTTCTTCCCTCGACCATTCCACACTTCACTTTACACAATTTTCCTATGTCCTCTCCTATTGTCTACTCACTACAAACATTCTTTTCACTACAAACTTATGTAGGTATTTTTCGTTTTCTCCGACTACACAAATACAAATTCACTAGATATATCTACTTACTTACCAGCATTGCCATTTGTCTATTGTAACATTTGAGCATGCTAGATAAAAACTTTTCCGATTTCTCTCTTTTCTGTCTCTTTTGCTGCAGCAGCACAACAAATAAGCTACTTATAAACAAACAGCACTCTTCAGCATCTTATCTCCGAAACAATATGATAGATATCCTTACTTTCTACTGTGCAACACATTATTGTGGCAACACAATACAAACCCATAAATGTGAAACATACTAAACAAACCTCCGCCTGCGCTAACCAACAAACATGTTTTCTATTAACAAACTACATTTACCATTTTACGATGCATTTTCAATACATTTCTGCTTTCTTCTACTGAATGCGTCACATAAACTTAAATATAATCTGCTAGTATAACTTCAGATTAATTCTGAATTCAAAAATAAAGATAACGTAGCGTTTTAGGCAGGAATTTACACAAATCGGGTTTTTAAAAAATAATTTATTGCTTTCCATGATTGTACCTGTTAAAAGCATAGCCAGTAGTAGATATCCACTTATAGAATGGCTTACAGACAATCTCGTTTGTTTGGTAGACGCATTTTCTCGTGCAAATCGATTTCTCCTGTACGCATTTCCTTTGTCTTATGTGTAATTTCCTATTTGTAGTGTATCACGTATTCGTTAAGTTACAAAGCGTCCCCATAGAATGGCCATTCAGTCTAGCTATAAGTGCATACGTAGTCAGGTAGAGATGTTGTGTATAAGGAAGAATAGTTATTTAACGCAAGTTCATTTCGTTTCATTTGAGCGAATTACATTTGTGCGTAGTTATATAAGATTGTCGGGCTATTATTTTATTTTAGTGTCTATTACATACGCAATGCGTTTCACTCCGTGAAATAAGAATGTTTGTCTAAAGCTGAAATCCAAGCGTAACTTAACGCAACATTGCCAAGGGTCTTGAAGTGTTACTAGTAGCTTCTCCATAAAATAAAGCATAGAGGCTGTATATTGAAGTGTTTGTTATTGGGTTGAGGAATGGGAGTGAAGCAAAGGAGCGTATAATATGTGATGTATAAAAGGAACGCACCTTGAGATGATATTATTATGTAAGGTATCATTGTATCGATATTTGTGAGTGTATATGAATAGTTGTATTGTAGGGGGTAGATAAAAGCAGAATGTGTTTGGTGCGCCTTGATGCGCTACATGACCGTTCCTTGGCTTCTGGTCTGGCTCGGTTGGCTTCGCTTCTGATGAAGTTGTTGGGAAACGTTAGGTAAACGAGATTTTGGCAAATCCTCAATATAGATTTGGATTACTTATGGTAAAGTGTTTCCTCTGTGGACTGACTCGTTCCACTTGGGTTCTTTGTATGTAGTGCTTTCTCCGACTTTCTCTAACTTGAGTTTAGATATGTATTTTTTATAGAATTGCGCGTACATACACACAAAATGGAGAAAGTGCTGCGAATTTACTAATTTCAGCTCAAATTGCGACTTGTGCTACATCCTAATAGCAAGTGAGTATTCAAGCAAGTCTGTGATATTGTTGAGCTTTTGCATTCATAAATTGTTTTTTGAGATCCATATCTAATACATTAATGCATAAGTATAAGGAAAATTTAGTTTTCTAGATGTAGATGAGTCTGGCGGGTTTTTGGGCTGTCGTGTATAAATATAGAGCTTACTGCGTAGGCGAAGCGAGAGGTAGATAGTGAAGAAGAATGTATCTTAATATATAAACCAAGTCGTAAGTGTGTTTCTCGAGTGGAGTTTGAAATGAAGAAGGTTCTATTCTGGTTTTACTGCTTGCTCTGACTATCTCTGCCAGCATCGCTATCACACTTTCACTTGGCAGCCCCAAGGATTTTATAGTGGGTACAAATTACTTTTAACTTCTTTTCTTTGGCACTTAGGGCCTTTGAGGATCCATTCTTTGGGATCTTCCTGTGTAATGAAAGTGTTGCGAACCTCGAGGATGCTACCAAGAAAAATTGGAAAATTGGTTCTGTGACGATAAATGAATGGACAGATAATATTTTCAAGTTCCTAAAGGGAAAAACATACTATCATGTTGATATTATTTATTGACGATGTGTATGTATCATAATGCCATCATAATATCTTTACTACCCGTCCCGACTATACCATTCCTCCCGAGAAAATTGCAATAAAATTCAATGAACGATTTTGTAGTTGTCTTGTGCTTGTGTCTACAAAAGTTGTAATATTATGTATCTTTATTGCACAACTTTCTCCTACATAAATCATTAATACATACATAGAAATTATTTACCACTTTTTATTAGTTTACTTTCCTTTACCTTTCTCCAATTAAACTATACATTCTTAATTGAATTTTTTTCTATTACAGGTCTCTTGGATTCGCAAAAGAGATTTGCACGTACTGACATCAAGTATTTATACATTCACGGGCGATGCTCGCTTCGCTGTTATCCATCCAGAGACTTCAGACGACTGGACACTAGAGATCAAATATGTGCAAAAAAGAGATGCGGGTGTCTACGAGTGCCAAGTTAATACCGAGCCAAAGATGAACATGGCAATGCTCCTCAACGTCGAAGGTACGCAAAGTAAAGTGAATTTTTTATTTCCTTTTTTCCACTTTCACTACACACAAGAAGAGCCAGCAACTACAAGTAAACATTAAGAACAGATTTACCTCTCAGAAAAAAATCACTTTTACGGCATCATTAATTCTACCAACAACTTCCTAGATATAGCTTCGCAGGTTATTACCTTAAAACTTCAAAACAAATCAGAGAACTATGGACAGCCATCGTGTGGGTACCAAATTCTTCATTGTTTTTATATTGACCTACAGAGAAAAATAAATTGATTCCAAGACAAACAAGAAGCTTCAAGAATATTTTTGCATTCATCCATAGGTTAGTGTCATGTTTTATGAATAGATGAATGAATTTCTCATCCTACTGACATGCATCCTACGGATTTATAGATTCTCCACTATATTATGTGTACTTACCATCACACGATCGTCATTGCCTTGTGATCGAAATCTTGTTTACGTTTAGGTACCATCTACATATTGATTTTCTTGATTCCCTTCCCAGTTTAGCCACAGTATTTTTAGAAATATTTTATTTTCGGATTTTTACGCAGCATTCGACCTGAATACACTGATCGTGGTCTGTAATGTGCAAAATCTTTAATAAAGGGAAAGTATTTTCCCAAAATATCCTCTTTAAGCCTAAAAATAAGTTTTTTGTCAGCCAGAGTAAAGAAAGTCATTTCATAGAGATCAGGAGCGTGAAGGAAAAAGTATTTACCCAACCTTTAGACTTTCTCTGGCGAACATTTGTATAGCTAAGTATAATAAAAGTAAAAGATCCTGTACATACATCACCACAGTCTAAAAATTCAATGCAGGTAACAGATGTAGTGAGGAATTCTGATGGCCTCTTGTACAAAGTGAGTCCAATGGAAGAAAACATGCCAACTAGACAGGGGAAAGCACTACTGCAAAAATAAGAATGTGCACATATGTATATCTATGCAATGCCATTGAATATGCACCCCATATAATATTTATACACGACCTTTTCTTTCTATGTGTATAACCCCACCACTATGAGATTCTTAAAACTTTGGCTCAACCCTGATGTTGGGCATCCTTGTGACGTGTATCCTCTTTTTGACTATCCGGAGAGAAAGTCTTGTTCTCTTACACTTTCTTTACATTACTTACACCTTTTGCACGTTTTCGTAGTGAGTAGTTCTGTTATGTAATGTAATGTAACGTATTCGTCTCAACTCACTTCACTTTATTCTTCTGCCCATTGTCGTGTGTAGTTGTACGTATACATAAATAAGTTGTGTTACTTACACCCGATAGGTATACTCAACTACGTCGTCTGTATTTAGTACGTAAGCTATGTGGAACTGTAAGTAAGTATGTATATATTTAAAAATACTGGAAAAAAGCTAGGACAGTACGAATGTCTGTTAAATGGGGGTATATGTATTTGTACTTTTATTATGTTGTATAAAATTGTAGTATACATTTTATTTTTTCTTATTTTATGTTCGCCTACCAATGTTACTTATATTATACTAGACTACGGATATTGTAAGTCTGAGTTGAGCAGAGACTGAGCTAAGCGCCTTTTCTGTTGCAGATCGTGAAATGCTTTCGGAACAAGGCATCTACTCCACTAGACCCACTAAAGGTTTACATTTTTCACTTTCTCCCTTTTTTGTCGAGTTAGTGCCATGCCAAGCGATATACCTTAAATACACAACAATACATATAAATGCTGCAATGGTGCACTCTTTCACGCTTTACAGAGAACAGTATACTAGCTATACCTCGATTAATACTGACATACAGGCTACATAAGTATCTTAAATATATGTACATGTAAATACTTCTATTTAGATGTGCATGTATATAATATTTACTGGCATACCTTGTGTATATTTAATGCACTATGCCATTTACATTCTGATACACTCTGACATATCATAGCATTGTCTTGCCCTGTCTTGTGCATACAAATAAGTAGTACATGATCTTTGTTACTTCTATGCCTGCTGAACTGTACCAACTTTATTATATTGTAGTATATTATAACATTATTATACAATTGTACTATATAGTGTAGTTCATGTAAATATATTGGAGTCCTAGTCTGTAGATCATGGCTCAACTAAAATACTACCCTCCACACATCACATCACAAAACAGTACACATATCATAACGATATCGTTTTTCTAGTTGCATGATACGAATTCCTAGCATGTGTGGCATGACATACATCAGTAGCATGCCATTGAAATCTACTTTAATACATGCATGCTGTAATGCAGTTCGCAGATTTCGCACACTGCTTTTCATTGCATCTTTCGTGGCAAATCTTGTAGGTTTAACTGGTTGCCAAAATAAATGGACTCTTGAGAAAACACTGGGGGAAGTTTTGCACTTTCCAAGTGGTTTCTGTGACATTATGGCTATTATGCGATTAGAATGAATATGTAGCTTGCTCGGAACACTCTATAGCTAAACACACAATATGACAGTGTTGAACATGAGCATGAAATCTTGCACGAAAAAATCTGTAATGATAATCATACTTCTTCTGTCGTATGTGCTCGCGTTTATAGCCATCTGCAAACCGGTAAAACTACGGATAACACAGCCAATGTAAGTAAAAATGCAAAAGATTTTGCATTTTTCACATCCAAAGGAAGGAACTCTTCCAATTTTTCTGCAAACGTACATACTACATACTAAGCTGAGTCTTTCAAAAGACCTTCCTGTATCCACGTAGAATAGTATACGTGCGAATCTTGTTTTTTCGTGTTAAGCAGTATGGAAATACTTTAACTTGTGACGTTTTTTTGAATTTTTCATTGCATTGGGTATTGGTTACACACTCAAATGTGAAACCCAAAAACCAATTATTTTGGTAGTTCTTAATTGTAGGGTATATGAATGTTATCCTAGGTGAAGATTCTTCTGTGCATATTTATTACTTCAGATAAAATATACGTAGTAACATTACAGATTTAATTTCAATCATGGGGCCTTTTGTATCTTTTCTTGGCAAGCAAACAAACAATGGACGGTAGAGTGTGCAGATACATGGTGGTTAGCGTCTCTTTATTTCTGAGGAAAATGTAATAAATGTTAATCCAATCTTGCACGATGCCATTAAAAACAGACCTGGTAATGGAGGGTCAGTTGACAATGAAGTATAATCATAATCAGGTAATTAGTCTTCTTTTAGTAATTTAATTAGTATATAGGTCATTGTGAGTAATGTGTCCAGAGGCCTGTCGTTATTATTAAATTTTATTGGTAGATGCAATTCAGACAATTTCCATTTCTATTCAGTGCAATGATTATTTAGTATTTTAGTTACGTAAGAAGAGTAGTTGCAAAAAGTTTTGTCCTGTGTAGCAATAATGTGGGGGAATATGCCGCATAGTCGCATTATGCGGTGCGTCTCTAAAATTTAACTGGCGATAACTAACAATACGGACGGAGGAGTTGAAATGAAAAGAGAATGTGCATGGCTAAGCAGTACTTTGATTTATGGGAAAACTTCAAAAAATGCGTTGACTATTAAAATTCAGAGGAGGAAGAAAATGAAGAACATACGATTACAGATGTTGCTTCCTCTGTGCACTCATTGCATTGGAAAAGTTATTATAAATGTTTCTCATTCTGTAATTCTGGGCGAAAGGGAGTCTACGGGAAAGCAGAGAAAATCTTTGTTTGGTAGAAGAAACGGCATTTTGGTTGTGGAAATGTATTCTTGTCTATTCAAGTCCCGTTTGTCACTTGCAGTGCATTAAATTGTCTTGCAGCTCACATAATTCTTCCGCCCTGGAGTTTTTTCACCCCAAATGCTTTACTATTCTTACTTTCGTCATTGTTAGAGTGAATCCCTATGCGAACATAAATAGATATATGGCATACAGTTACAGTCACATGAGAAATTTTGATACAGATACCGAACAGATAGCTGCCGACACAGGATGACAATACAATAAGACCGTCAGACAATCCTTTAACGAAACTAACGTACGTAGTTCATAAAAATGTATTTGTATGTCTCAGTACAGAGAGTGCCTATTTGGTGTTACTTCGAAATTCATTCACTTAAGGCCTGAATAAATAGGTATAGTTAAATGTGACTTGTCTAGCTCTACAGCAGAGTTCAGTTAGACAATTGTTGTCGTCTAAAAAGAATGATGCATAAGATGTAATAAAAGGAAATATGATGTTACACGACGGAATAGAGGAATTACCATAGAAGGTTTTCTGAAAAAGTGTGTCGTCCCTGTATCAGATACTTCTTCAGAGCAACCAGTAGTAATTTGGTAGTGGTTGGGAGAAAACAGTCACCGTAGATGGAAAACTGTTGTTAGGTAATATTAATATATATTTTTTATTATATAGTAGAGTCTACGTAGATATGGCCTTTACTCTTGTAATCTAGAAGGCGCTAGTCTGGAAATGGAACGAGATGGGTAATTTTACAAGCGATAAATGTGCGAAATATTGCATTTTATGAATGAGAAATTTTATTACACCTGGACCGCATATAGAGTTTCAAGGCGAGGGCAACTCTCAACATATTTTCTTCATCTTGCTTCATAAGCAGAACGAGACTCGAGGGAATTGAGGATTTTATTTCTACTCTAACTCTACTTACTGCAACTATGCATTCAAACACTGTTCTACTACTAAATGTGCATTACTGCTTTCTGTGGGATTTCTCATCCTGCTAAATAACTGTGTCGTACATATAAAACAACTTCTCCTCCACAGTCTAAAGACTGCAGAGACTATCTCTACCCTACTTCCAACCAACAATGCTAAATATAAATGTAGGTAGGTAACCAATTTTAAAAATTTATGAAATCATCTATGAATCCCTGCTATAAATTCTTCCACGAGATGTGATAAAAATGCACTTGGGTGCTCAAAACTTTAAAAATTCATTAAATCATGGGATTTGTCCTTCAAAATGTTTCTGGGAACAATGGTAGAGCTACATAAAAAATGTCTAATGTGCAAATGCAACGAATGGGCTTATTCAACACAAAAGTGCATAATAGACACTGAACTAAAATTAATTGAGGTCCTCCACAAATGGAGAAAGTGATTTCTCCGTTCTCACTAGGCCTAGAAAAACTCTTTTCTACGCTATGTACCTAACATACACTTTCCAAAAGAACAAGCTACGAAAAAAACTTGCTCAATAAATAATTTGGAAAGAACAAATTAATTAAGTCGTGATGTCTGGATTTGATGCTGAGTTTATTCTTTGACTTCCCCTCACAGCAAAACCAACTTCCCTCCAGCTCTTTGTTTCATTCGGATTTTCCTTTTTCACTTCCTCCATGACTCTAGACTTTTATAAAGATACGTGCTTAAAGATATTTCTCTAATCTTTCATTTAAGCTATAGCCACCGCAAAGCATTAAACATGATATTATTCTATCGCTCGCCAAGAAATAATTGCCAAACCCAGCTATAATGCACTTATTTGTACAAAGTCTTAACGAACATTGTTGACTTTTATATAGGGTGGTATATGTGGGTCAATTATTAGTATAGTCCTATAACATTGGATGAAAATTGATCTATATAGATATGTGTCTTTGATAGAAAATTAAAATAAGAGAAATGTATAAGTAGGTATACATTTCGGGGTATTCTTCCATTGTATGAAATATCTGGTGGTATGTGCGTAAACGAGTTTTTTTGCACAGACAGTTTTTTGAAAAAAGTCTGAAGCCCTAAAGCCGAAGTAAGTATAGAAAATCCTTGAAAGAATGAAACAAAACGACCTTCCCGAAAGTTAAACTTGATTATATCCAGATAGATCGAGGTACAAAGGATTTGAGTGTATAAAGAGTGTGTCGGTGAATTCCCCGCTAATATAGCCATTAGAGTTTAGAGGGTCTGTGTTCTACACAGTGGCTCTTTACATAAAGTTATAATATTGGGTTGTATGTAGTTGTAGCATGGCTCTTGGTGTACAGAGTATAAAAAGGGGAGCGAATGATAATCACAATCACTGCATGACTACAAAGAGTAATAGGCACAAGAGCAATCTGTCTCAATTCGTATTTCAATGTCAAGGCATCTTTTAGAGTGCATAAAGAATCTTTTCAAAGCTAAGCTGCGAGTTATATGGGCGGCATTAATTCTTCATGGATTACATAGTAAAATATATTTTACAGCTTGCACAATAGTGTTATATGCATAGCGTATGTCTTCGGAAGAGTAGAATGTGTAGAGATGTCTCTCGACGATTTATTATAGGTATTTTTATTTATATGCCTACGCTTTTTAGTTGCTTCCACTGCGTTGCTTTTTATTTGCATGTTTTTATGGAGATCTTAGAGTGAAAATTGAGTATCCCTCAGCACAATGCACGCATGAATGTAGTAAATGTGTATCCTGCAGTAGAAAGATCCTATAATTGTTTACGCATTTTAATCTTTTAAGTTACCCATGTTGCATTTGTTGAGAATGTATGTATGTATGACTGCTTGAATTGAAAATGATGATAAACAAACAGAGCAGTTCCAAACACAAAATATAGACAGTAGTATGCAGTAGACTACTGAATGACTTATAAAAACCAATCAAATCATCACCACAACAAAGAGTAGTCTAACTATAGTAGAGTAGTAGAGTTTTCATAGACAGATTGTAGACACGAACATCCGATTGCCCTGACTGATGCAGATGTGATCTAATTTAAATTTTGTTGGAACTTACAGCTGCCCAAGCCAAGATTTGGGGTCCGGACGATGTCTACGTCAAGCAAGGAAGCATGATAAGTCTCACGTGTTCAGTGAATATTCACTCACACCCCGCAGGCTCCGTTTCTTGGTATCATGGCTCAAACATTGTCGACTTCAATTCCCCCCGAGGTGGGATCAGTCTCGAGACGGAAAAAACGGATGCCGGCACCACCAGTAAGCTTGTCATCACAAAAGCATCCCCGTCAGATTCGGGTAACTACACCTGTGTACCTTCCAATGCTCAGCAAGCCAGCGTTTTGGTCCATGTTCTCAATGGTAAGGATGGTAAGCAACTTACAATACAAATTATAACAAATACCAAAACATCATACCTGTACATCATAAAAGTACCTTCCAATGCTCAGCAAGCCAGCGTTTTGGTCCATGTTCTCAATGGTAAGGATGGTAAGCAACTTACAATACAAATTATAACAAATACCAAAACATCATACCTGTACATTATAAATCATATACTAGTCAGTAGAAACTCTAAAGATTGACAATATAGCCTAAGAAACGCAAGTCAAGACGTATAGGCAAGTTGCGTAGAGTAAGTTAGAAAGTTGCAGTCCATTTCTACGCATTTTCATTACACAGACAAAAGTAAGGAAAAGGGGTGAAGTAAAATTAATGGAAAAGACTTTGTGGGTTTACCACACTCAATTTAAAGAAATCACTGGGAAAATAAAAGAGTCCCGCCTTTCTGTTAGTTTCTTTGTGAAGTTGGAAGTATTCGGATTTCCTCCGTGGACTGAACCCTCAAAGGCGGAATTGTCGAGTCGGTCGTGAGCTGACGCCATTTAGGGACATAGATTCGATGTCAGTAGCACTTGACTTGTGAGTTTGTATGTATTTGGGAAGTGTGTAGGTCGGTGTCGGTGGATATAGAATGAAGTGGGGACAGGGAAGTGTGTGAGTGTTGTACCTATGGAGGAGTTAACGAGCTGCGTCTGCAGAGAAGAAAGCTGGAGAAATGGCCGAGGGTGGGTGAGGCGAGTTAAATGAAAGATATATCTGCTATTCACACTGGTATGGACGTGGCCATTCGTATCAGAAGGCAATTGGAGAAGATGATAGGAAGGAAGGAAGGGAAGTAAAATCTAAAGGTTCCCTGGAGGACACTCTTCTCACTTCAATATGAATGGGCAAAGGGAGTGGGATTGAAAGGCTCCGGACGTTTACGTCGCTACAATAATCAATCCCACACTGGAATCCAAACCCTCTTTCGCATTATAAACTGAATTGAACTTCCTTGTTTAGTCTGATCCGATAACTGCTCATCTATAAAGAAAACACTTAAGAATCATCCCCCTCTTCCGTATATCTAAACACTCTACTTCCAGATTAACTAAACCCTCTTTTTAATTAGCTATATGTCTCTTCGGCATGTAGCTCCTTGTTGCAGATGGAAATCTGGTGTTTCTAAACATGTACCTATTTATCAATGTAGCTTTGAGTACCTACTGGAGTATTTCTGCATTATTTAGTCATTTTTATGGTTAGTGTTTCTTGGTATACTATAGAGCTACTAGAATGGAATCATTAAGTTTTCTTTTAGACAGCTGTGGAGGTTGAATAGAGCATTGTCATCTCGCATAAATAGATAGAGATTCGTCCAGGGAGACTGTGAGACGGAAATTGAGGTTCGTGGCTTGCCTTCCTTTGGCTGGATTCCTTCAATCAAGATTATGCAGCTTACACCGCAGAATGCCAGAATTCTGTACTGTTTGTATTTGTACTTGCACCGAGTGAGTGTGTACTAGTATTTGTAGTGGAGGGCTAAGTATTCCTCTCTACTTAGTGTGGTGTACACAGTAGCAATAGAGTCCTAATGTTTGTATTCTGAACACCCACAAATCTATACAAGAGTAGATATTAAATGGGGAGTTATGCATATAGATTCATTCAGTTCTGTTCAACTCGGTTTTCTGTCTCCTCTGGTCGGCTCTATGAATTTATTTCATAGA
Source organism: Tomocerus maximus (assembly GCA_019776445.1). Classification (NCBI taxonomy): domain Eukaryota; kingdom Metazoa; phylum Arthropoda; class Collembola; order Entomobryomorpha; family Tomoceridae; genus Tomocerus; species Tomocerus maximus. The sequence goes on from JABASH010002437.1 coordinate 14,257, forward strand.
TTTGCATACGGATGTGGCAATTCTCGTGGGACTCTCTGTCGGAAGCCGCATAATTTATATAGCTTGACTCCTTTCCTCGGCTTCTACCACTACGAAAACGTAAATAAATACCTACATACAAATACTATTCATATCTACTAAGTAAATACCTACATTGTGTGCATTTGTAAAAGTAGGTATGTATTTAGGTCCTAGCCTTGGTTGGTCCATTCTGTGTAGTATTTAAATAAATATACCTACATTCCTGCTGGTATGCAGATATGAAATTCATCTGTCTGTATGCTTTGCGGCTTGCTTTCCTAGTAAAGTATCTATTGTTGATTCTATTTCAAATGGAGACTTTCCCACAGAACTCGCTCCGAGCCATACTAATGTATTACAGTACCTACCTACTGTCTGTACATCTACTACAGTCAAAGGATTTTACAGATTTTGCCAAAATTGAAGATTGTCAACTAAGGGTAGTTTACATAGAAAGAGGTGAACACATCTATTTAAGTTGTTTACATTATTTTCAAGTATTATTTGGTATTTGTAGAGGAGAAAGTAAGAGGTTACATCTTCTTTATGACATTCTGAAATCACATGCACAAACTGGTGTGTATCATTTGGACTACTTTCCATGTATGGGAAGACAACACTTGGGCTTTTGCAAACAACTTATTTATATGTAATAAGGTTAGTTGAGCTAAATTGTAAACCTACATAGTTTGTAGATAAGATTGATGATGAGAGATAGTGACAGTTTCCTTCCTGTCTATATCAAATGATATAATAAATACAGAATACACTATATAAGAATGTTATATTTACACCGCATGTTCAATCCGGGTAACTGTTATATTGCTCTGCCCCTGTATGGGCTTTACAAATAAAGGAAACTTTAGATATGGAGATACACTTTTTCTAGAGAGATACCCTCTAAAGAGAGATTCTAATTTTAGTCAGATGAATACAAATGAAAATGGACAGGCTGACGAAAGATGAGACGCTGTTTTCTCTCATGGAAAGCACTAGGATTATCTTGGGTAGGGAAATCTTGGGAAAACAACGGAATTCAATACAAGTTAAAATTTTGCATGAGATAAAAGTTGGAGAATTGAATCAAAAGAGTTTTCAAGTAGAAATCTTTGGCCATCCCTAGAGACTCGGTTGAGCTTTCTTTCCCTGCAGAAACAAAGAGCGTGCATTAGGTTACTATTTACAGTGCAGTTGCAATCTCAATAAAACAGAATACAGATGAAACATGTAACATCTTCACTTCAGGTGCCTTGTGTACCTTGTTACGTTCTTGCCTCACAACAGTAAACATCGGCTATAATATCTGCACAGTCATTCTGTACACTATATGATTGTACAAAACTCCAGGAGTAGTACGACTAGACATCTACAACGGAGTAGATAAATAAGTATCAATGGGCATGAATCTCGTCGGAAAAGTTGTTTCGAGACAAACCTGTAGGGAACGAGTTTCTTGCTCACTTCTACTTCTTTGGCTGGAGAATATTGGAGATTCTGGCTTCACTTGTCTTAGCTTCCCTAAAGAAATTGGATTTATAAAAGTTGGATGATGAGTTGGACTGACTGAGCTGAATTGACTAAGTATTTATTAGATTTTACCTTCCCGAGATATGTACAGACAACAACTGCAGTTATTGTGGACTATCTCTCTTTGATAACTAACATCAACAGGGATTTCGCAACTTCTGCCCAACTCATTTACTACATACATACTAGATATGTATGCACTCAACTATTAGGTCAATGCCCAATTCTAGGCAAGAAACTCCCATTTCCTTGACTTGCGTTTTAAAATTTATGAAATACAAATACATACAATGGTCCTCTCAAATAAACGTAAATAAACTAGAAACGAAACGATTTTCACTACTGCAAACGATGGCATTATTTAAAAAAATTTTGCTATACCTCAGTACTATATTAAATCTGCATTGGATGTATACTGCCAATATTGGTACGGGATGAATAATTGATCGAAGGAGTATTAATTAATATTGTGTGTGCAATTACAGGTGAACATGCGGACGCAATACAAAAAGGAGAGCACGGCTTCGCTTCCACATTCTCTTCGTCAATTTCCTTAACGTTCGTCATTCTTTTGATACATTATCTAATGACGTGATAAAGAAATAACAAACCAATCGTAATTCAGAATCAGGAGACTATTGTATTGTATTATGTATAAAAAGGGAGGATACTAACTACAGATAAACTGAACTATCTATACACTTATATTGAATAGATACTTAATAATGAATATAGAGTAAAATAAGAAAAAAACTTTTATTTTATACCACAAGACAAAACACCTCGATTTTCAATCCACTCCAATCAGTCCAATCCAGCCGGCTGTTTATACTATCAGTGCTATATGGTCTCACTACAGCTTAGAAAATAGTTATGTGAACTGTTACAAATAAAGAACCATTTGTACTAGAAAGACAGTCGTAGTGGTCTACTTACGTATACGTGTGTACTTAAATATGTATAATTCCCAGTCAGCGTATATAGACTCATCGTCATGTCAGTGACAAGACGCTTCCTTCCGTCAACTACAAATATATATATCTATACATACATAATAGTACGACGAACTTATAAACTACCGACTGTATACTGTAGACAAATATAATTATCCAAGTTTTTGTTTCTCTTCCTCCAATATTAATGAATTGACATGTGTTATCTCGAAAGTTTCCCCCGTGTGTGCGTTTGCTAAAAAGACTGTATTTTTCCTTGTATACATGTGTATGCAGCGTATTTGGTTGAGCAGCACAAGAAAACTCCTTCGACCTTTCACTGAATTTGTAAAAAAGAAAGAAAAAAACGTATAAGAGACCTTAAATATAATATGCCATTGAATTGAAAGATTCTCAAACTCAGAAACAGATATCGATGTTAAACTGTGATAAGTATGTTCTGTTTGTTCTACTACATAAGCTTACATTTACATTTTACAGCTTTAAAGGGATGTGTACTATGAGTGTTGTTGCAGCTAAGTGTATTTCACGTTTCTACATCATGACGTATCAAAATAGTCTAAAGACATTCGATTCACTCACAGAACTTGAATCTAGGCAACTCTTGAGCTCAAAGAAATCAAAGTATGTTCTTCTCACTACAAAGAAAACAAGATCTTGGTTTATGCAATCGAGGGAGAAAGTGTAGGAAAGTACGTACATTTGGTATAAACAACGGAAATTGTATAAAACACTTGAAACTGTTTCCCATCTGTTACACCACATGAAGGAGGAGTTCCTCTGCTATCGTAATAAATGAAAGTGTTCCGGTCCATCCTCTATCTGTAAGTACGAGGCAACAAACACAGAAAGCATCCTTTTAAGAATATAAATGATTCTATTAGAGAAATACACATCCTTGTTCCAGAAAGTTGGATTGGTTTTCTTCGATTGAGCAATTCTGTCTTCTGAAGGAACTCTAATGAAAGAAAGCAGTACATATACTCACAAAAAAGCCAAGAAATTGATTCCTTACGGATGACAATATGAGATCTAGTATAAATTATCGGAATGTGCACGGATACAGATATAGCGTTCGATTGTTCTTCGGATATGAGTTCTTTGCCATTCAACACTGTAAACGACACTCATAGCCGACATCACTCCCTAATCATACAAAATACCAAGTGAAAGTAGTGAAAGTACTTATTACAATATTGACCTACTGCTACCCACCACGACTTGCTACCTCTCCGAGAAAATGCTTTAATATTCATCTTTTATAAATGTGCTGTTATTCGATTTATGTACTTTAATACACTAATTCATGGAGGCTAATCAATTATTTCCACGGTTAACTTATCAATCTGGAAACATTTACATTCCACACAAATATATGATTCTTTTCGAGTTAGACATGTAAAGGTGAAAGTTTATTGGTATATATGTTGCGTGAATGTTTCTACTGGACTACTTACTTTACATTAAACGTTTACATCGTGATCTGTGAGAGAGATACTTAGTTACAATTTTACAATGAAAGTTACACACGGTGCGAAACGAAGTAGTTTTAACAAACATTGATATATAATACCTATTACTACATAACCAATAACACTAATAGTAATTAATAACGTCGTGTTTTCTATATGTGAACAGTATATTGTTACACCTGCAAATGTAGGCAATGTTGATGCAGATTTCAGAACTATGATACAATTAGCTATAGGAAAATTAGCATATCTTTTAAAAATAAGGGAAACCCTTCAGTGTACAGTTAATTATTATCATAGCATTTTATGGTGCAAGATATACTACTATAAATACTATCTGTACTTACAATGTGTATACATGTATACAACTTGATATAAAAATTATATGTAAGTGTAACAACGTGTAGCTCTATGTACATCAGTAGGAATAGCATTTGTAGTATTTTAGCTTCGGAATTCGTATTTATGTGTATATATACCTCGTCTATTCATACGGTTATACAGAGTAGTCGTTAAATAATATGGACATAGGACCTATTTAAAATATAAAGATGAATGAGTGTTGCCAAATGTTCCCTATACGCTACTATTTCCGTATGTGTGGTAATTTAATACATAGTTATCTTATATTACGGTGTAATGTCACATCCCTGAGGAATTAGAACAAGGGCAATGATAACAATTAGACAGTTCGATAACTCTAGAATGGTAATTAATATTATCATTACTATGTGTTGGAGAGGTAAGAAAGTTTGTTCATTTATCAAATATTACCTTTTACTACAACTCCCCTTTTACAAAATTTTACCTTATTTCTACCAAAATTCTCTTCCACTACAATCTACGTTTTGCTACCCAATGATTACGAGTGCAGTGAATTATTCATTTATTACAAAATGTGTTGTTGATCTAGATGAATTAATTAGAAACATGATACTCGAGGTTTGTTTTAAATTCAATTATGGCCAGTATACAAATGGAAATTGTATGAATTATTTATTTTCCCGAACTTACGACTTGACTAATGTATGTAGCTTAATTTGAACATTATATCAAAGTTATAATAAACTACTAACTTGTTGATACAGGCCATTTCTCTGATGCAATGGGAAGTATCAAAGTATCGTACCACAAATGCATTTTCTTCAAAGTTTTAACCAGCTAAAGGTATACGGAGTAGTTACTAAGGTATAAAAATAGACACCATACAAATACATAAATACTATGGACCATTCGATAATTGATGGAGGTAAATTTTCTGTTTGCTTATATCATACATAAATTATGCAGCAAAGCATACTAATTGTCATAGTCCTTTGTATTACTAACTAATTACTACTGATCATTGTGTACAATAAAATGACAGATTTTCTGTTTCTGACTAATCCATGCTTAGTTCAGTATGAATACATAGAAGATTAATGATTCTAGAAACGATCCGTATATGTGTTGTAGATGTAATTAGTTAATTCGTTCTTTAACTATCAAAATGTTCATTACTTTAACCTGAAGCGTTGTGATGCTCTCCACACCCACTGTCAAGTAGCGTATCTGTCTATGGTTAATTAATAAAGCATACTATAACTATTACTTGTGTATATAAATGTTCAATTGTAACATACCTATTTGAAATCAAATTATAAGTAAATTTCAACCTGAAGGAAAATGTTCTATAATTTATTTCCATAATTATTCACATGTTATATAACAGCCACCACTTTTACATAACTGATGTATTTTACATCATTATTATTGCCTACATTATACTTTTATTATTTCGCATCAGTTACATTGGCAAAATGGGCTAATTTTTTAGCATGACTGACAATGCGATTTATAATATACTATTTGGACTTCGCAAGGACCAGCTCACCGTATTCACCTACTTTCCGATTGGTTTGTATGGAGTGTGACATTGGAG